>JAQQSO010006383.1:0-11352 GCA_028658305.1 Pachyuromys duprasi
TAAAAAGTCATGGTACAGTTCTCACATCTTTGCATCTGCCAAGCAGTTACTCCTAAAAAGTCATGATACAGTTCTCCAATGGTTACTCCTAAAAAGTCATTCTACAGTTCTCACATCTTTGCATCTGCCAAGCAGGATGTTGATCAGTCAGGTGCAGCAGGGTGGGAGCCAAGTGCAGCAGGGTGGGGAAAAGTCACAAGTTTCTCAGGGCCAGTTCCTAACATATCCCCCTTTTCTGTATTTAAGAATAAGAGTAGGGAGGTTTCCGCAACCCTCTGATGGTGTCCCAAAGAAGGACTCATTTTGGTAGCCAATTGTTTTTGTTTAATAGCAATATTTTGAATTTTGGATCCAAAGGAGCAAACCATCGCCAGAGAGGCAAGCATCCCCCAGGGTAGGTCAAGTGTTGTCACTCATAGGCCATTGATTTTTACAAGGCCATTAGATTGACCTCCATACAAGGAGCACAAACGGGGTCTGAGGCTGTTAGAAGGGCAGTGCTGGACCCTTACTCTTCATTGGATCGGCCTCCTCCTGGCGAGGTTGTCCTGTCTTAGGCGGGCCGAGACTTATCCACCCGTTCTGTCTCTGACTTACCAGACCACTCACTTTGTGGAAATGTAACGCATTTTGCTCTCAATAAGACCATCAAGGCTCCACAAGGATCCTGGAAGGAATATGTTTAGTAGCCAAATAGTATATGAGGGGTCACAGAGACCTGAGTTATTATTTGGAGAGGCGGGACCAAAATTTCCACCCCCGGGTTGATTTTTGCAGGGAGGTGAAGTCTAAGGGTCGAGAACACAGGACATTTTCAATGCTAGTGCACATCTAAAATGACCACAGATCTGCTATCATGGACCTTGTGAATTATCTTTTCTAATGTCTTCTTAAATTTTCCAAAGGGTCAAAGATGAGAACATATATGATGACGTATGCCAGAAATTGTAACATGCTTGAAATTGACATGAGGTAGATGACAATGTTTCATATAATTTTCCTATATTTTCATCTTATGGGGGCACTGGATTAGCTTTTGGTAACAATGATCCATAATAATTTTTAGTTCAACATGTCTGAAAATCAGTGACACTATGGAAGAGAAACTGTGGTAAATGGATAGTTAAACAACGTTTCCCATTCTAGACTTGGCACTATGGTAGGCACCAGAAAAAGTTAAAGACAATATAGGACATTATGATGATTACTTTGAATTACCAACTTGGCACAACCTAGAATCATTTGGGAAGGGAATCTCAGTGAGTGACTGTCTATATTAGATTAGCCTATGGGTAGTTTGTGGGAGCTTATCCTAATTACAGGGAAGACGCCTGTGGGTGACACCATTCCCTAGAAAGGGAATTCTAAACTGTATTACAGTATTCTGTAATTCTCTATTATGCTACAGTAGATACCGGGTCGAGCAATACTGTGCATACATTAATTCACTAGTCTTTCTTTGCTCTTGACAGTGGACATAATTCAACAGGCAGCTACCCCAACAATGTCCACCATGTCACCTGGAGCAGTGAGCCAATTTCTTCCTTAAAGTAATTTTCAGGATATTTTTCTGAGAAACAAGAAATAAACCTAAGAGCAAGCATTGTTTTTGACCAGTCATAACGCATATATAATCTGTGTCAAGTGCTAATCAATGGGTAATAAATGATCATTTAATGACAGTATTAGACTTAAATGCTATTTTTGGAGAGGCATAAGATAATGAACAGTATGTTTCAGCACCTACACAGGGAACTTTATATATTTGGTGTAGCTTCTTGTCTTGTAACTAATAGAATTTCTATTATTCTGGACTGAGGTAGTGGAGAATGGTTATATATTTGGTTGTTTGGAGAAGGCTTCATGGGAGAGCTGAACCTAAAAACAGATCTTTCAAGTCAAGGAAGAAAGCATAGGTCTGGGATACAGTACATTAGTGAAACAATTCTTTGAGATGGAAATTCCTACTGGTCAGGTAATTTGGGAAGAATGTGTGGAAAGTTTAAAAAATAAGCATTAAGAGAGTCATGTATATCTCTCGTCATTACAGTGGTATGTGTCTGATCCAAAGACTCTTGATAATTCATGGCTTGTTACTTCAATAGCTACAGATACAAATAAGGTTTGTTTTTTTATTTTCATTTGTTATTTTTGCATGAATATATATGTGCTTTACACATTTTACATGCATATGTGCCTATGCATCTGTGCCTATGCATCTGTGCCTATGCACATGTGTGCAAGCATACATGTGCACAATGTGTGAGAAGTGTGTGAATGTGTGTGTACATGCAGTAGGGTCGGGCACATATTTACATCCCCTGTCTTCTTGGATTGTGCTCTGCTTTCTTCATTAAAGTGTGTCTCTTGACTAAACCTAGAGCTGGCTGATTTGGCTAATCCTGCTTAGCCTGCTTTTTCTGAGATTTTTTTCTCTTCATCCCAAAGACTAGGATTGCTGGCTGCTGGCAGACTGTCAGGAATGCTAGGCTTTTACTTACATAGGAGTACTGGAGATCCGGACTCTAGTCTTTGTGCTTGTGTAGGAATCACGTTACCTGCTGAGCTATCTCCATGGCGTATTCTTTCCTGTGTTGGGATTTATGGCACTCAGCTACTTACAGGACTGTGCCCACACTCATAGTTCTACAAACCACAAGTATGGTGGCAAAGCTGTTCATCCCCTGCTTTCTGAGTGCTGGAAGGCCAAGTCCTCTTTAGAGGGCTTAGAGCTGCCTTAATCTGAGACAAGGGAATTAAACTGCAGTGATTTGTTATGTCAGCAAGAGTTATCTTTTAATATAATTGTGAAGATTGCTGACCATGATTTCTGCTCAACTTACAAGAGGCCCTTAAGTTTTTAGCCAAGGAAAATTGTGTGTTGTCCATATTCATGGCACAAGAGTTGTTCATCTCCCTATGGTCACTCTTGAGTGCTGGGAGTAAAGCAATCAGGCTTGGAGGAAGAGAAAGACAATTTTATAAAATTCAACGGCTCTGAGTTCTGACAAAGAGAATTGTGAAGCAGTTAGTTTCTTCCTGCTTTCCTTCCCTTTCTTTTCTTTCCTACTGCATTTGGAAAAAAAAGTTTAGGACACAGGGCTGCTTGGTATGGTTAAAGTGATGACCTGAACATTCCCAGCTCAGCACTGGAAATCAAGAATTGATAACCATTATCTAAATAATCTCACAATTCCCTACCCTCTCCATTCTTCTCTTAAAACTGGTGTAAAATAACTTGTCTTCAACCTTATCATTAATACTCAAGTGATCTGTCACCCTCCTTTTAGAAACTAGGTGGTTCTGGACACCTCCTGCTCTCCAGTACCACCCAGGGATATTTTCTCACTTTCTCCTTCCATCTCTTTTCTGCTTCCTTCATGACATCACTATCTTGTGTCTACTTTGCCTATCAACAGAGATTCATATTACATCACCCACATGCCTCAAAACCCTACGTGTTTGTAGTTTAAACCTCAAGACACGAGGCAAAAGATTAGCAAAATCAAAGCTCAAAACTCACCCGCCTTCTCTTTGATTTTAAGCTCTTCTAGCCGTAACCTATTACCTACAGAGCCGTGCATTGCTACTTCTGTCTTACGGTTCTAGCCTACTGCCACCTTCCACAGCTCCTCCTGTGCCTCAGCGGTCTTTATTTTTCATTCCTCTTCCTAACTCTTCTGTCCAGGAGAAAAATTTTATTGCCTTGTGATCTTTATAAATATCTGTTCGCAGAAATATGACCTCCAATCTTACCACAGAAAGGATTTTAGCATTATTTCTAGAGACATTCTTTTAATTGTTTCTACCTCTCTTTCCCCAGGAAATTCAGGACCAGAATAGCCCTGAAAGTACATCTCCTCTCCTCAAAAGCTGCCTCCATGAGATGCAATGCAAAAATAGCTATTGGCATCTTTTAGAAGAGTAATATGTGTTTTCATCTCTGGGCACAAACTGGAGCCAGGAAAAAGGCCAGGAATGAGTAGGAGGGATATAGGAAGAGACCAGAACACTGAATCAGTTGTATGCAAGCTGCTCTCAGATCTTAAGATCTTTTAAAATGGAGCATAAAGGGTAAACAGGGCTGAGGGCTGCTGCAAGGTTCATCCAAGGATCTTTCAAGCTCAAATGTGATTGCATAAAGACATGAAAATGTTCTCTATAATACTGCCTGTATTATACAAGAAAACTGAGAGCCAGGATAGGGTCAGGTGTGTACTCAAATAATTTATAAATGCCAATTATTAAGGTATTTAATCTGCAAATATATGCGTCCATAATGAAATGGTCTTTCTAGCTATCTCCCCAAATGATGCCCAAGTCATTTACAAGACAAGTCTGAAAATAAATAATGGACTTGTAAAATTAAAAAAAAGTAAATTTTATTGTATCCCATTGTTAAAAGAAGATACATGAGAAGGCCGATTTGGTGTATATATAATGAGAAATATTTGTCAAAGCAAGCATTGCAAATTTAATTGGAATAAAAGCAATTTTCTATGAAAATTATGTACTAAAGACCCCTGATATATAAAAAGTACATATTGAAGCAGCTGTTTTTCCTTCTGTCTGTAAGTAGCTGACCTAAATATAGAGTAAAATATGAACTAACGAAGGGGTAAAATGCCCTATGTTCTGTGTTATTATTACACATGTCAAGATTACTAGTTTATAACTGTTTATTGTTTTTTCACTACTTTGCTTCACTCAGTGCTGAACATCATAAAACAACACATGTGAACATCAAGGCAAGTGAGAAATGTTATTTTGATGTTCATGGGAAAAAGAAATCTCCCACCTTTCTTTTTCATAAAGACCTTTCTAGAAAGAAATTCCTTTTAAGGAATTTCACCTTAATTACTTACATTTTTTTCTAGAGAGTTTCTCTGTATAATCTTGGTTGTCCTCTACTAGCTTTGTAGATCAGGCTGGTCTTGAGCTCACAGAGCTCTACCTGCCTCTGCCTCCCCAAGTTCTGGAACTGCAAGCATAAGTCACTGCACCCAGTTTAATTACTTACCTTTTCCAACTAGACTGCCACATACATTTAATGGCACAGGACTTTTTACACAGAGTAAAGAAATTGGCACTATCTAAGTGATCCATGGCTATGCCTATTTGAGAACCATCTCCATTAAGATAGAGTGGTTTTTAAATTTTTTTATTTAAATTCTTTCTTAATTACACTTTATTCACTTTGTATCCCCCCCCCTGTAGTTCCCTCCCTCCTCCCATCCCAATCCTTCCCTGCCCTCCCTTCTGCACCCATCTCCCTCTCTAAGCCCACTGATAGGAGAGGTCTTCTTTTCCTTCTTCTGATCCTAGTTTATTAGGTCTCATCAGGAGTGGCTGCATTTTCTTCCTCTGTGGCCTGGTAAGGCTGCTCCCCCCTCAGAGAGAGGTGATTAAAGAGCAGGCCAATCAGTTCATGTCAGAGACAGTCCCTGTTCCCATTACTATGGAACCCACTTGGACACTAAATTGCCATGGGCTACATCTGTGCAGGGGTTCTAGGTTATCTCCATGCATGGTACTTGGTTGGAGTATCAGTCTCAGGAAAGACCCCTGTGCTCAGATTTTTTGGTTCTGTTGCTCTCCTTGTAGAGTTCCTGTACTCTCCAGATCTTAGTATTTCCCACTTCTTTCATAAGATTTCCTGCACTCTGCCCATAAGTCTCAGCATCTGCTTTGATAGTCTGCAGGGCAGAGTCTTTCAGAGGCCCTCTGTAATAGGCTCCTGACTTATTCCCTGTTTTCTCTTTCTTCTGATGTCCATCTTCTTTGCCTTTCTGGATAGGGATTAAAGAAATGTTCAACTTCCTTAGTCATCAGGGAAATGCAAATCAACATGACCCTGAGATTTTACCTTGTACCCATCAGAATGGCTAAGATCAAAAACTCAAGTGACAACATATGCTGGAGAAGCTGTGGAAAAAGGGGAACCCTCCTCCACTGCTGGTGAGAATGTAAACTTGTACAACCACTCTGGAAATCAATCTGATGCTTCCTCAGACAACTAGGAAGAGCACTTCCTCAAGATCCAGCCACACCACTCCTAGGCATATATCCCAAAGAAGCTCAAGTACACAATAAGGACAAACATGTTTGTAGCAGCTTTATTTGTAATAGCCAGAATCTGGAAACAACCCAGATGACCCTCAGCTGAGGAATGAATACAGAAATTGTGCTAGATCTACACAATGGAATATTACTCAGCAATAAAAAATAAGGATATCATGAAATTTGCAGGTAAATGGCAGGAACTGGAAAGGATCATCCTGAGTGAGCTATCCCAGAAGCAGAAAGACACATGGTATATACTCACTCATATAGACATATACTATAAGATAAACCTACTAAAATCTGTACACCTAAAGAAACTAATCAAGAGGGAGGATTCTTGCTAAGATAGAGTGCTTTTTACATGTGTGTGTTCTAAGGATAGCTCTCCTGGTAAAAACCAGGTCAATAAAGAACACCTTGGAAAGATTTATTAGAGCATTCCAGAAGCGTTCTTTCATATCTCCTAAGGAAGAATGGGATCACTTGGGACACACACCTCCATTGCTTCAGGATAGAGAGAGTTTAGTGCTGGGATGAACAAAGAAAGTTGGAAGGCAAATCTGTTTTCTTCTTCATTCATAGTGCAGTGCTGAGTATGGAAGCCAGACTTTCATACATGCTAAGCAAGTAAGTCTCTGATGTGAACTACTGGTCCAACCTTGCATAGATACAGTTTTGAATTGTGCTGGTTTCATGGCATTGACATAACTCAATTCTTTCTTCAAAACATCCCTGAGAATAAATCTTACCCAAAGCTGCCCCCATGAGGTCTGGGGAAAACAGCTATTTTATCTTTTAGACACTTCTTATCTCCACTTTTAGGTACAAAGTAGAGCTTTGTGATAGAAAAATACTAACATACTTTGGGTTTTGCCTTGGTTTTCACATTTATAAAAAAAATTCAAGCTATGCTTATGAGTATATATAATTCTATCTACTGGGAAATCATGTATGGGGTAAGAAAATTGTATATTCAATATATTAAGGATTTTTATATAGTAATAATAATTGGTAAATAACTTCATTGATGAAATATTGGAAAAGGATCTAAATAGACATTTTGAAACTGTTCTACAATATTAATAACTAAGGAAATAAAAGCCCAAATCAAAATGAGTTAGCCCTTCATATGCAGTCAGATGGCCACAGCAAAAAATAAGAAATGAGAACAAGTGTTCATAAGGATTTGGAGGGACTGGATTCTTAGTGTGGTGCTGATGAAAATTTAAATTCTTCAACTGAATGTAAGTATTCACTGCAGTATAATTTTAATAATTCAATGAAAAGCAACCCCATTATTCACTAAATAAATGCATATTATATATCTATAAAATGTTATTCAAATATTAAAAGGGACGGGTCTAAAGATGGATCTTGAAAGCCCTCTGTTAAGTGAAAAAAGACACAGCACAGTGCATCTTACATCATTTCTTTTATGTGAAATGGTCAGATAACCAATCCATCGACACAGAGGTTTGATCATTTATTTCCAAGAAAGTATTGATCATGTAAGTTTCACACAAAGAGTGACACTAGGCAGAAGCTCAAGGAACAATCTAGAGGTTATATCACAACAGATTTGCTCTGGAATCCAGGTAACAGAATGAAGGCTGGCCAGGTGATTCGTGGGCATGTATCGATTGCATGACAGAACAGAAGCTCTTGGCCCAAGGGACATGTTTTTTAAATCGTGAGAAGCAAGCTAACTTCTTGACCTTTTGGACTAAGATAGTTAGTGTATTGATTATTCTGAAAGGTAATGAGCCTACCTATTGTGTAGAAGAGACAAATGCCCTTTTTCTAAGCAGGTTGTTATGAAAATAACACATAGATGATAGCCCGGAACAGAAGTTGTCATCATTTGTTTTCTTTCCAAGACATACGCATAAGCAGGAAGGGAGGATTGCCTCCACCCTCATGCCCCCATATGTACTCAGTGAATAAATAGTGCCGGATTCCTCTGCAAATGATATTTGCCCAAATTACAAAGTTCCTAAGAAAGTACTGGTTACTTGGTATAGTCAAAATATTTGTGTAAAGCGCTGCTTTACAAAACAGTATGGATGCCAACACCTTAAAATTTCTATTTATTTGTTTGCTTGTTTTTATTCACTTACTTATCTACTTATTCTATATCTTGTTTCACAAGAATATTATTGCTTGATTATTACCCTAGACACATGTCTACCACATAAAACCGTAAATTGATGGCTGGACAAGTGGCTAAGTGATCAACAGTGTTAGTTGCTCCTGTAGAGGGCCAGAGTTTGGTTCCAAGCACCCACATCAAATGGCTCACCATCACCTCTAATGCCAGATCTGGGGTATCTGTCACCCTCTTCTGGCTTCTGCCCACACTTCTATACACACACCAATGCTTGTGCACACATACACACATACAAATTAAAATAATAGAAACATATACACCGAAATGTGATGACGGACTGACGGACCAATGTGAAGAACTTAAAGGAAGCCAAGGAAAGGAATGCCGGAAGTAGATGCATAAAATCAGATTCACCCTTGTCGGGGTCCTATTTGCTGTGCAATACATTTCTGAAGTTATGCCTAGCTCTATTCAGCTTGTGAGTCCACTTTTTGTACATTTTAAACTAGTCAATTACAAGTTCTGCAGGAAAAGACTGTCAGAGAAGATGAGACAGATACACCGACAGATGCTGGCTTTGTCATGGCTGTGGCATCAGGTGAGACCTTTCTTGCTAATATGACTATGACATGATGCCAATCTACAATGAGACAATGGTGGCAGGAATTTTTGCAAAAAGTAACATCTTAGGGTGTTCTCACCTGGAGTTCATAGCCTCTTCTTCCCCCCTTCAAACCTAGCAGCTTTTCATGTGCTCAAAATGTGTGGGTTTTTTTGTTTTTGTTTTTGTTTTTCTTGGTAATTTTGTTAAGTGTTTAGAGTTGAGTGCCCAACACAGCAGTCAGGACAGAACAGTCCTACCACAAACATTCCAGAAGCCACACTTAGAGCCACAGCCCCCTCTCACTAACACTCCAAGTCTTCAGGGCTCACTAATCATTATCCATCAGAAATGTTATTTCCAGAATGATCCAGCATACACTGTGCAACTTTTAAGATTGCATATTTTTTTAACTTCAGTTTCTCTGAGATACTGCTAATTTTTTTATGTTTGAATAGCTTTTAAACTTTACTGCTGAGGAACTAGATGTACAACTATGACATAGTTGTACATCTGCGATATTTACCATTCACCCTAAGAAAGATATTTGGATATTTCAAAATAGGGCTTTTGCATTATATACTTAGACTCCCCCCACCCGTGTGTGTGTGTCCCTGTCCCTGTACCACCATGTATATGGATATCAGAGGACAACCTATGAGAATTAATTCTCTTCTTCCACTGTGTGAGCTCTGGGTATTAAACTCAGGTTCACATTCTTGATAACAAATGCCATTTTCAGCTGAGGTCTCCCAACAACACTATTAATTCTCGTGAACAAATTTTATGTGAATAGAGGTTTCAATTTTTCCTGTGATCAAAATGATGAATTCAATAGCTATATTCTGCTAAGCATTTAAAGTTCATATTTGTAAATATTTCCCCCACAGTGTCTAGACCATTTTAAAGTCTTCCTGCAATGTGTGAATGATTAAATTTCTCTGCGTCTTCACCGATTAATATATTTTTAATTGGCCATATTGACAGATGTATGGCAATATGCTATTGTTGTTCTAATGAACATTTCTCTAAAGCATAAGGATTCTTGATGATCACAGTTTTTATGCATTTGGTTATGAATGATATGCCCTCGTAATAGAAATTTCTTTGTATGCTTCTAGCTCAGTTCCCTACTGAATTGTTGTTATTGTTGAATTCTGACCATTCTTTACACACCCCTGATATCACACTTTGTTAAATAAATGGAATGCAAAAATTTCCACCTAGCTTATAGCTTTTCTTTTCATTTATGATGAAGGTTTTAATTTTAATGACCTTTACCATTACATTTATTGATCATGCTTTTATCAAAATTTTAACATTTATCATAAATAAAAATTCCCCTAGACTATTTTTCTAAAAAGTTAGAGTTATGGACCTGAAAGAAAGCTCAATTTGTTAAGATATTTGCTGACATGCCTGACTTCAGTCTCCAGAATCCACATGGTGGAAGGAAGAACTGACTCCTGTAAATTGTCCTCCAACCTCCAAAAGCAGTCTGTGACATGTACAGGCAAACACACAGACACACACACACACACACACACACAAGTTCACACTCACACAAAGAGGGGAGGGAGGAAGAGGAAGAAGGAGAGAAGAAAATGTTAAATTTCAACACTGTGCTGATCAGTTTGTTGTTATATCAGTAAAGGTCTATATTCTGTGGCTACACAGCATGCTCTTTCATCAGGTATAATTATAGTCCCTATGTATTCACATGTTATAGTTTGTTAACATTCCATAAAACAAGTTGTCATTTCATAGGCATTCCATTCAATCTATAGATATGTTTGAAAGAGACTTGACTATTCAAAATCTACAAGTCTATGAACATTGTATATCTTCATATTTAGATCTTTGATTTTTTTTATAATTTTGTAATTTTAGGAAGGCGTATTTTGTGTATGTTTTGCTAGATTTATACCCACATATTTTATTCTAGAGTAATAATAAATACAATTTGTTTTAAATTTGTTTCTGAATGTTTTTGTTTGTTTATGAAAATGCCTTTTTTGTTTATCTGTTTTTTAAGGACAGACTGACTTTTTGTTGATTATATTTTGTGTTTGACCTGTCATTTGTCCTGCTGAGCTTTCTTATTAGTTCTATGGGTTGTTTTATATGTTCTTAAAAAATTTCTTTGTAGAAAGTTGTGTCATTTACAAAAAGTAACAGTTTCATTTATTTTTTTTCCAATGTAGATTTTACCCACCTTATTTGGACTTCAAGACTTTCTGATAATTTGTTGGCTAACGTTTGTACCTACTTTATAACCTTATGGAAAAAACATTCAGTCTTAAACTATCAGGTATTATACTAGTATTAATTGTAGGAGGATTGTGCATACTTTTTTGTTGTTTTTACTGATGAAGTTTTATTCCATTCCTAATTTTCTGAAGGACTATTATCATCCATACCTATTGGATTTTATCAAATGACTTCATTTCACCAATGGACAGGATTGTTTAAAAGTTGAATCTGCGACTCAATTCTTGAATGCTCACTTTACACACCAAGAGGAAATCCTAGCTGGTGAATTTTTATAACTATTTTGTTCTGTGATTTTCTTTTTTTTTTT
>JAQQSO010006384.1:0-11350 GCA_028658305.1 Pachyuromys duprasi
CTTGGAGGGGGCGGGGAGGAGGGAGATAAGGGAGGGTTGGGGAGGGTGGGAGGGAATGAGGGAGGAGGATACGCCTGGGATGCAAAGTACCTAACCTGTGATTAATATAAAAATAAATAAATTAAAAAAAAAAAGAAAAAGTAACTTCCGAGGTTAAACAGGTTTCTAACTAGCAGGAACAAAATGTGATCTCAATAAATTAATAGTAAATAATAAGAAAGCACCTTAAGGCATTTTTTCTTCTTCCGAGAAAATATTAATTTGAATCCAAAATCTCATTTTCAGTTTGGGGATAAAGCCATATGGATAAAATAAGGTCATATTTCATATGTCTAAGACATATGTATAAGAGTTTGTCTCTGAAGTAATTTTACTATATTGTAATAATAACATCCGATGTGTTTACTGCATGTAGGTAACAGATGGTTCATTTAGTGTATTGTTTTATTATTATTGCTCATTTATTTGCTTCTTTGTTTGATTTTAGAGACCAAACCTATATACTTGTATATACAAGGTGAGGTTTGTATGGCTGAGCTACCTTTCTATACCATTTTATTCAAACTTTTAAATGTTCTCATCACAAATAAATATTTCAAAAGATAGATAATTAGGTTCTTGGTTTGATCATACTGTTGTATAGAATGCAATAAGTCACATGCCTCTTTATATAAATGCACAGTAATGAAAAATAAGTGTTCTCTTGAGATAAATCCCGAATTCTTGGGTTTCATTTATTTGACTGTTTTTGTTTTAAGAGACTATCTAACTGAATAGAATTCATAAATTCACTATTGGCCTACCTCAGTTTTCTGAGTACTGGACCTCCCTATATATTCTACCATCCATGCCATTCAAAAAAATTGAATTATTTAATTATTACATAGACGAAAAGTCTGTTTCCTTTGGCTTTGCTTGGAGGACACACTTTTTTGACTACAGTATTTCATTTCAAATAAATAAAATACTTTGATATTTTATACATTCTAAGAAATCATAAAGTACAGGAAAAGGTGATAGTGTTTATTAAAAGGTGATGTCACTTATAAAACAGATGAGTTATGAAAGAGTTTATTTGTAGAAAGGGAAGAAGAAATGAGTTAGATCCTCTCTGTCATGAAGGAAGAGAGACAGAGAGAGAGACAGACAGACAGAGAGATATAGAGAAGGGGGCACAGGATGCCCTGACCTAGCCTGTCAGGTATACCTCTGGCTGGCAACACATGATAACATCATAGGTTACCAGGCAACTCAGAAAGCTGGCTGCTTATACATTACCACTCTTCCCTTTTTCTGTAATTATATATAATATAATTATATTATATAAATATATCATATTTAATATATAAATATTATATAAATAGTATGCCTTTAAATAATTATATATTATATAATATAAAACATACTATATAATATTTAATATAATATATAAAAACATATATAATACGTAATATATTATATATGTAAAATGAGGATGTTGGGCTGCTTCTCATGTAAGGCAACTTAAAGTATATTAATGTAGCTTCATTGGAAGGAGCTCTCAGTCATCATGCATGGGGATAAGAGAGAGAGAAAAACAAAAAGTAAAAGCAACAAAATGAACAAATTAAATGATGAGGAGGAAGGGAAGCCCCTGCTCTAGAAAGTACAGGGTAGAAGGTGGGGTTGGCAGCCCTTCCCAGGAGTAGACAGGGACTGCGAAATTCTGGGAGCATCTGCAATTGTTGGTCCTAGGCCTGAAGCTCACCAGTTTAGACTCTTGTTGATAATAAATGGGTAACAGGCAAAAAAATCAATCAACAAATTAAAATGAATATACATAATTAGTATTTGTTAATTATAACACAAATTTAAGTAAAATAAAAAGGTAAGTTGAGCCAAAGCACAATAACATGAAGAAATCAATATTTTTAAAGGTCAAAATAATTCCAGTCTTCCTTGTAGCCCTCTGTCTTAACAGGCAATTTACATTTCAATGTAAATCTGAGGCTTTGTGGACATATTTACCATAATGAAACACAAATGAAAAATATAGTGGAAAGGTTTTTTGTCTTTATAAAATATGTTTGTGGTAATCTTAGGACAGATTGCTTATTTTGTTTTCTGAAAATAATTTATGGTCTCCTAAAAGAACATTCCCAAACATAATTCACAGAAGTGAGTGTCCCAAGTGAAATTTACTATTGAATTTCTTTGCTATTATTTTTAAATGCCATGTATTTCTTTGCAAAAACAATACTAACCCCTTTAAAACATTTGAGGAAGAAAGCAAAGGGTTGCAATATAATTTCATTTGTTTCTGTGTTTCTAGTTATGACTTAATTTTACTTAACTTGAATATATGGATACTGTGTATTATATGCAAAAAAATACTTTCACTATCAAAGTGTATTTTGTAAAACTGAAAACACACTTTAAAAGTACTAAATCGCTGGAAATAGAAAAATCATTTTGACAATTCTACGTTATTTCTTTAGAGGCAAAAAACAACACTTTCTTACAATTTTCTTATGTGTATGGGTGTCTGTATGTATTCATTTGACTTTTCTGTACATACATAGTTAAACAGATGAATAAAAAAGGTTTTTTTTTTTCCAGTAATTACTGTAGGCAGTTTGAACTCTGTCTAACTTGACTGACTCACAGTGATTTGTGTTTCTGCAAGGAGGAATTTGGCTGTTTTTAGCATTTTAGCATTAGATTGAGGAACTTTACTTTCTCTCCACAATGTAAATAGATCTCAGCCAATGGGAAAGGACAAAAAAGTTGACCTTTCCCCATCAAATAAGAGATAATTCTTCCTGTTTTACTGACCTCACATTCCTACGAAAGCATAATGCTTATTGGATTTGACCCTGTAGACCCTCAGACTAGGGCTCAACCATAGACTCTTGGTCATGATACTGAAATTTTAGCTCCATTCTGATGGGTGCAAGGTGAGATCTCAGTGTCCTTTTGATTTGCATCTCCCTGATGGCTAAGGACACTGAGCAATTCCTTAAGTGTTTCTCTGCCATTCTATATTCCTCTACAGAGAATTCTCTCTTTAGCTCTGTACCCCATTTTTTAATTGGATTACTAGATTTGTTGCTTTTTAAATTCTTTAGTTCTTTATATATTATAGATATTAGCTCTCTGTCAGATATAAGGTTGGTGAAGATCCTGTCCCAGTCTGTAGGCTGTCATTTTGTTCTGATGACAGTGTCTTTTGCTTCACAGAAACTTTTCAGTTTCATGAGGTCCTATGTATTGATTGTTGCTCTTAGAGCCTGTGCTGTTGGTGTTCTGTTCAGGAAGTAGTCTCCTGTGCCAATGAGTTCTAGGCTCTTCCTTACTTTTCTTCTACCCAATTTGGTGTGTCTGGTTTTATGTTGAGGTCTTTGATACACTTGGACTTTAGTTTTGTGCAGGATGATAAATATGGATCTATTGTCATTTTTCTGCATACAGATATCCAGTTGGACCAGCAACATTTGTTGAAGATGCTGTCTTTTTTTTCCTTTGAATGGTTTTAGCTTTGACCCTGAAATTTCACCTTACACCCATCAGAATGGCTAAGATCAAAAACTAAAGTGACAACACATGCTGGAGAGGTTGTGGAGAAAGGGGACCCCTCCTACATTGCTGGTGGGAATGTAAACTTGTACACCCACTTTGGAAATCAATCTGCTGCTTTCTCAGACAATTAGGAAAAGTGATTCCTCAAGATCCAGCTATACCACTCCTAAGCATATATCCAAAAATGCTAAGTACACATAAAGACATTTGTTCAACCATGTTCATAGCAGCTTTATTCGTAATAGCCAGAACCTGGAAACAACCCAGATGTCCCTCAATGGAAGAATGGATACAGAAATTGTTGTACATTTACACAAAGGAATACTACTCAATTATTAAAAACAAGGAAATCATGAAATTTGCAGACAAATGGTAGGACCTAGGAAAGATCATCCTGAGTGATGTATCCCAGAAGCAGAAAGACACACATAGTATATACTCACTTAAATGTGGGTAGTAGACCTAAAAGACAGGATAAACCTACTAAAATCTGTACACCTAAAGAAGATAAACAAGAAAGAGGCCCCTGTGTAAGATGATCAATCCCCGCTCAGAAAGAAGAATGGGGTGGATATTGATTGTAGGAGAAAACAAGCAACAGGACAGGAGCCTACCAAAGAGGGCCTCTGAAAGAAAAGCAGATATTAAAATTCACAACCAAGCCTTTGGCAGAGGGCTGGGAATAATATGAAAATAGGGAGAGTTAGTAAGACTTGGGGAGAACAAGAGCTCCACAAAGACCAAATAGATCAGGGCACAGGGGTCTTTTACGAGACTGTTTCTCCAACCAAGGATCATGTATGTATATAACCTAGAACCCCTGCTCAGATGTGGCCCATGGTAGCTCAGTATCCAATTGGAGACCCTAGTAAGGGGAACAGGGACTATTTCTATCATGAACTCAATGGCTGGATCTTCAACCCTGTCCCCCACCCCGACAGGCCTGGGAAGAACAGCCTAGCTGATCCCAGAAGAGGACATTGCAGCCAGCCCTGAAGAGACAAGATAAGCTAGAGTCAGATAGAAGGGGAAGAGGTCTTCCCCCATCAGTGGACTTGAAGGGGGGGCAAGGAGGAGATGAGGGAGGGATGGAGGGAGTGGGAGGGAATGAGGGAGGGGGCTACAATTGGATACAAAGTACCTAATCTGTGATTAATATAAAAATAAATAAATTACATTAAAAAAACAGATGCTGAGACTCATAACCAAACTCTGGACAGAGTACAGGGAATCATATGAAAGAAGGGGTAGTTAGTGAGACCTGGAGAAAACAGGAGCTCCACAAGGACCAAATATATCTGGGCCCAGGGGTCTTTTCTGTTTTTGATTCTCCAACCAAGGGCCATGCATGGTTATAACCTAGAAGGCCTGCTCGGACATAGCCTATGGCAGCTCAGTATCCAAGTGGGTACCCTGATAAGGGGAACAGGGACTGTCTCTGACATGAACTCAGTGGCTAGCTCCTTGACCTCCTTACTCCCTGAAGGAGGAGTAGCCTTGCTACGCCCCAGAGGAAGACATTGCAGCCAATCTTGGTGAGACCTGATAAGCTAGGGTCAGATGGAATGGGAGGAGGATCTCCCCTATCAGTGGACTTAGAGAGGGGCAGGGAGGAGATGAGGGAGGGAGGGTTGGAGTAGGAGGGAATGGAGGAGGGGGTTACAGCTAGGATACAAATTAAATAAATTGTCATTAATGTAAAAAATAAAATTTTAATAAAAAAGAAATTTGAGCCCCAATTTCTAATCATCTGTGGTTCTCCAGCTTGCTATCTCACTCTACGGAGTATGATGTATTTTTTTTTATGCCATAGGAAAATATATTTTGCATCTACCATTCCTTATTCCAAATTTCATATGTCTCTGTCTTTATGTATTTATATGACAAAATACACACAAAAATACTTCATGAAGCCATAGCCCGAGTACCATCTCACAGTGAGTGAGTTCCCACAGGTACTTCTAGGACCATACACTGAGGGATACTTAGTGTATGATACTTAAAAGGGACCTGCTCAGTGGCATGGAACAGGGCAGAGTACTGACTTTCAAGAGCAATGTCAGTAGCTCCAGGGAATAATAACTATTGACTTAGTGTACTGAGGGGCAAAGGCCTAAGAAATAAAAATGAACAAGAGAATGCAGAAAGGTAGGAGAGGCCAAGTGTTAGGACTAATAAAATGATGATGTAAAAAGAGATTTTATATGAGAGAGGTTTATTGGGTGGAGATGAAGAGAAAGAAGGAAAGAGCAAAACATCATAGGGGAAGAGGAGTGGGGCTCCCCAACAGAGAGAGCAAGAGACTGAGAGAGTAAGAGGGTAAGAAGGCAAGAAGGCAAGAGAGTGACAAAGTGACAAGTTATGGCTAACTGGTGGGCGACACATGATGGCATCATAAATTGCTAGGCAACCCAGAAGCAGGTTCCCTAAAAACTGTAATTTAATGAGGAGCTTGGTCTACTTCTCATGTAAGGCAAGTTAAAGTATCTAAATTAGGTTCATTGGAAGCAGCTCTTGGTTGCCATGCAAGGGGATGAGAGAGAGAGAGAGAGAGAGAGAGAGAGAGAGAGAGAGAGAGAGAGAGAGAGAGAGAGAGAGAGAGAGAGAGAGAGAGAGAGAGAGAGAGAGAGAGAGAAACAAAATGTCCAAATTACATGGTCAAGAGGAGGAGGGGAAGCCCCAGCCCTAGAAAGTTCAGGATAGAAGGTTGCCAGTAGAGAGTTACCAGCCATGCAAGGTAGCAAGTATAGACTAAGGAATGCTAGGAGAACCTGGAGCTACTTGTCCTGGGCTGAAGCAACCATTCCAGCCTTGTGTTAATAATAAATGAATAATGGGCATAGATTCTCTTCTGGCTACTACCTTCTGACACTGGGGCGCTGTAGGGAGATCAAAATGCTGAAATGCTGGCCAAGTCCAGGAAGAACAGGATGTTTTGATGCTGTCCAGGGACTATGAGAACATCTATGGCTGGAAGGGAAAGTGCAGGTCCAGCTTGGCGGAAGTCTCTGAGGTCAGACTGGGACACCTGTGGTAGCTGCTTTGGCACTGTTGTGGATATAGGAAACACCTGGGTCTGGCAGGATATATGTGTATATATATATGTGTGTGTGTGTGTGTGTGTGTGTGTGTATGTATGTATGTATATATGTATGTATATTTATGTGTGTATGTATATATGCAGAAGACAAAATTAAGTAGGTTAGGGAGAAAATTCCTTTAGTGATACATTTAAAACTTTTGGGAGAGTAAACAAAGGTGGAAGGTTTGGATCAAAGAGATTTGAACATGGGAACCTCCATTTACCTAATCACTGACAGTAATTTGAAAAGTATTTGTTTTGGATCTGTTGTCTAAGGAAATTGAGGCCAAGTTTGGTTACAGAGGTGTGTAAGATTATAGGCCCTTAAAGTGGGCACTAGGTATAGAAATCTGAAATTCTCCAGAAGACACCCCAGAGGAGAATCTGGAGGAATGGACAAATGGACTATTCCCATTAGTTAGGTAGGAATCAGTAACCTGTCAGGGTGTCACAAGAGCAAGGTTTGACTCAGTAGATTGGTAAAATCTGTTCCAACAGCTTTGGCCAGAGATCAAGGGCACAGTTGCCCATAGCAGACAGAGTTTACCTAGAGCTAGGATTTTCAAAGATGAGCAAGAGGGAGAGAAACCATCCTGGTAGAGGGAAAATCTTACCCAAAGGAGAAGATAGTCCTACATGAAGGGTTTGGATGTAGGTTGGCAAGAGTGGTAGGAAGTGTTTGCACCAACCAGAAGTGAAGACTCACTAAATGGCTGGTGTTGGTTGTAGGAATGTAAGAATTGGTAGCCAGTAATTGATACCAAAGAGAAGGGAAGACTCACCATTCAGCTAGTGTTTGCTATAGGAATGTAGCAATCAAGTAGCCAGGAAAGGGAAGTCCCAAAACCAGGGAAGGAATCCCATCCTCTGAGATAGGCAATAGGTGCTGTCTTATCTGGAGCCCAATTGACCTGAGAGGTGGATTCAAGTGGACTCCCTGTTGTTCACAAGAATTACTTTTAAGTTTCAGAAAGGAGATAAAACTTTAGATATGATAGCATCATGATTGTAATTTTCAGTGAAATATACATTATAGAAAAAGGCAGTAGGCATACACATTTGTGTTAACAGCATAAGCATTCTTTAAGGTGAGCTCTGAAAAGGCAGAAGCCTTTCGTGAAGTTGAAGGGACAAAAGCTCACTTGATCTTAACCTTTAGTATGATTACAAATTATGGACATTAAAAGGAGATTTAAAATCTTGAACTTTGAACCATGATAGTGGGTGGTAGAGTGGAATGTTTTTGTATCAGAGTTAGATTAATAAATCAGAGCTCTATTGATAAAGGTCAAAGCTCTGGACAGTCAACATACAGTAGCATAGCAACAGGAGGAAATATTAAGCATTTTTACCCACTTAGGGTACCTCAAATCACCTTAGATTTTGCAACCTTTATAACTTGCATTTACCAACCTTAAAAGACTTTCTTAGACCATCAAACGATATTTTCCTTAGGCTTCTGTATCTAGTTATTTACCATGAGACATAGGCGAAACTGCTATGAACATGTATTGTCCTTTAACTAAAGGAATCGTAAAAGGTTACATCTGAAGCCTATTTCTTGAGTCTGGAAACAAGGCATTTTTTGTCTAGGCCTGACAATAGCAACTCTAGGACTCAGACTTACGGCCTGGTCTCCTGCATATGAAGAAAACTGAGAAGGCATCTGAAGTCCCCCAAGACAGAAGTTGGCAGTATGTCAGTGGGACCCCAGTGTAAGGCCGAAACAGACCTGCAATGTTACGCTGGGCTGGGTGATGGTGGTGGAGGTCACTGAATCAAGGAGCCATATGTCCTCCGCCAGGTCAAGGAGCTCAAAGTCTGAAAGTGACTGTGGCTCTTGTGCTGGTTGAGCCTCCATGGCTGGGCACAGAGGGCAAGACTGCCATGGGAACAGTTTGACTTCCAAAAGTCAGTCTGCCAGCAGGCAGTATGTGGCTTGTTGAGGCAGCCATGGGACCAGTGTCCCGTTTGGTTGCATTTGAAATAGCTACGTGGCAGAGTTGACTTTAGGCTATAGCTGGTGGGCATTGCAGACCTCTTGTTTTCTGTGTGGGAATGCCAACAGCCTCAGAGACACAGCTAAGGTCTGGAGCATGGTTTTTGCTGTAGATGAGCCTATCAGGAAGACTTCTCTCTTATTATTTTTACCAACTCCTGTATGGTAACTCAGTGACCATCCTCAGCTGTTTAATTAAGTAAGCAGTGAGACCATATCTGCACCTGTAGGACTATAAATATATTTTTGAACCTGTTAAAGGACTTGATCATCTATCAGATGACTGATTATTAACTTGCATTTGTTAACCATTAAATAGTAGGACTTCAGGTTTTGTCCCTGTTAAGTTGGAGCCTGAAAAGTCATAAATATAGTTCATTAAAGTAAGAGCATAACAATTTTCTCTATGATTTAGTATATAAAATGTTCATAGCTTATAAAATTCTAAGGCTATACTATAGATAAATAATATTACCATTTTAAGAAAACAAGACTAAGCACATTTTAACCTTTTGATAGTGAAGATATAGCACAATGGTCAAGTTTTAACATAAATAAATACCTCTAATATTTTAATTTATTTATTTTTATATCAATCACAGGTTAGGTACTTTGCAACCCAGGCGTAGCCTCCTCCCTCATTCCCTCCCACCCTTCCACTCCCTCCCTCATCTCCCTCCTCCCTGCCCCCTCCAAGTCCACCAACAGGGGAGGACCTCCTCTCCTTCCATCAAACCCCAGCTCATCCTGTCTCCTCAGGGCTGGCTGCAATGTCCTCCCCTGGGATCTAGCCAGTCTCTCACACCCCGGCTTGTATGGGGGAGGGTCAAAGAGTCAGCCATCAAGTACATGACTGAAACAGTCCCTGTTTCCCTCACTAGGGTCTTCAGTCCAACAACGAGCTATCATGGGCCCCATCTGAGCAGGGGTTCCAGGCCACATCCACACATGGTCCTTGATTGTAGAAACCGTCTCATACAAGACCCCTGTGCCCTCCTCAGTTTGGTCTTTGTGGAGCTCCTGTTCTCCCCAAGTCTCACCAAGCTCCCCCAGATCTATCATTACTTCTTGCCCTCTGCCAAAGGCTTGATCACGAGTCTTAATATCTGCTCTGATACATCGCTACATTGACCCACCCAAGATGTCCTCGTTGGCATGCTCCTGTCCTGTTGCTTGTTTTCTCCGTCACTCAATGTCCATCCCATTTGTTCATCCAAACAAGCATTGATCATACCAACCTGGGTACTCCTTCCTGTATATCCTCTCTAGGTGTGTAGATTTCAGCTTGACCTTCCTATCTTATAGGTCTATATAAGTGAGTATATACCATATGTTTCTTTCTGCTTTTGGGAAACCTCACTCAGGATGATAGTTTCCAGGTCCCACCATTTGCCTGCGAATTTCATGATTTCCTCCTTTTTAATTGCTGAGTAGTATTCCATTGTGTAAAAGTACCACAATTTCTGTATCCATTCCTCAACTGAGGGACATCTGGGTTGTTTCCAGGTTCTGGCTATTACAAATAAGGCAGCTATAAACATAGTTGAGCAAATGTCCTTGTTGTGTACTTGAGCATCTTTTGGATATATGCCTGAGAGTGGTATAGCTGGGTCTGGAGGAATCACTATTCCTAATTGTCTAAGAAAGTGACAAATTGATTTCCAGAGTGGTTGTACAAGTTTGCATTCCCACCAGCAATGGAGGAGGGTTCCTCTTTCTCCGCAATCTCTCCAGCATGGGTTGTCACTAGAGTTTTTGATCTTAGCTATTCTGTAGGGTATAAGGTGAAATCTCAGAGTCATTTTGATTTGAGAGCCAAGAGACTTATGCTCAGGTTAGGTGGCTATTTAAGGATTCTGGCCCCACCAGTGTGCCCAAAGCATGGAAATTCCTGTCTGTAAAGCATTTTTTGGTTGAAACACAAAAGGAGATGTTTCATTTTGAATTGGTTGGCTAAAACAGGCCCCCAAACCATTAATGGTCCGGCTTCCCTTGTTTGGCTGTCCTAGAGGAGAAGGGGCAGTTTCCTAGGAACTTTATCTCTAGTGGGTAGGAAAGAGTGCCGTAAGGCTAGATCTTCCCCACAGGTGGCTAGACATGTCTCCACCTGTCTGGCCTTTGTTCAGGTTTGTGTTTTCAACATTAAACCAATACTGCCCAAAACTAATATTTAATTCTTTGGTCTCTCAATAGATTTGTTAAAACTTGTATGTAGTAACCGATAAGTTATGTATTTTAAAACCAACAATGTAGTAGAATTGTATAAACCAATTTTATTTTTTTAAGTTATTTTATTTAATTTTTTAAATTTATTTATTTTTATATCAATCACAGGTTAGGTACTTTGAATCCCAGGCATAGCCCCCTCACTCATTCCCTCCTACCTTCCCACTCCCTCCCTCATCTCCCTCCTCCCTGCCCCCTCCAAGTCCACCAACAGGGGAGGACCTCCTCCCCTTCCATCCAACTCCAGCTTATCCTGTCTCCTCAGGGCTGGCTGCAATGTCCTCCCCTGGGATCTAGCCAGTCTGTCACTCCCTGGCTTGTATGGGGGAGGGTCAAAGAGTCAGTCATCAAGATCATGACTGAAACAGTCCCTGTTTCCCTCACTAGGGTCTTCAGTCCTACACTGAGCTATCATGGGCCCCATCAGTGCCTGGGTTCCAGGCCACATCCACACATGGTCCTTGATTGTAGAAACCGTCTCATAC
>JAQQSO010006385.1:0-11349 GCA_028658305.1 Pachyuromys duprasi
GAACCCCCGCTTAGATGAGGCCCATGATAGCTCGGTGTAGGACTGAAGACCCTAGTGAGGGAAACAGGGACTGTTTTAGTCATGAACTGGATGGCTGACTCTTTGACCCTCCCCCATACAAGCCAGGGAGTGACAGACTGGCTAGATCCCAGGGGAGGACATTGCAGCCAGCCCTGAGGAGACAGGATAAGCTGGGGTTGGATGGAAAGGGAGGAGGTCCTCCCCTGTTGGTGGACTTGGAGGGGGCGGGGAGGAGATGAGGGTGGGAGTGGGAGGGTGGGAGGGAATGAGGGAGGAGGCTACACCTGGGATGCAAAGTACCTAACCTGTGATTGATATAAAAATAAATTAATTAAAAAAAACTGTAAGCTGACAGGCCATTTTTTGGTTCTAGATCTACACAAGTAATTCTTAGACTTGACAAAAATCAGAGACACTTCACCCTAACAGTCACAGGTTAAAATAAAAGTGCTAAATCATTTTCGTTGAGTAATATTATGATTAAAAAAGGAATGATAGAGTACAGACTCAAAAGAAATATTTTCAAAGCATGTATTAGACGGAAATGTTGTATCTAGAATGTCTGAAGAATCAAAAGCTTGGGACTAAACAGAGCATCCACTCAGTGAGTGGGCAAAGCTATAAGCAGATATCTTAGTAAAGAGGATACAGTTAGAAACTACATGCAAAGATATCAGCAGCATTAGTCATTAAAGAGAAAGTTGATGTTATAATGAGGCATTACTTCTGTATCAGAATGTCAAAGTAAAAATAAATTAGATTGTAAGAGTCATGAAGCAATGAACAATTTTTAACAAAACAAGCACATACACAAATGATACTAATAACCATGCAGCTCTGCCGTAGCAGCTTTCAAACCAGTGCAGAAATGCAGCCTAGCGCAGATCCAAGGGAAACAATCTTCTTGGTGCATTCAGGGCTTTGAGAGCATCTAACATTTTACTCCCAGCACCAACAATGGTTTCCTCTCAGCTCTTGAGGCTGCTGAAGTGTGTGTGTTAATACATTTTATACTACCCTGCTGAGGATGTCGCTGGTATTTGTTCTTCTCACCAAAGCAATCTCTTAAGTCCTCAGCCTTCCTTTGGTGGACACATTTGTACAGATGAAGGGTCAGCTGCAGCCCTCAGCACTGGCCTCTTCTGATGACTGTAAACAGTTCATTCAGAACACTCTGAAGATGGTTCCAACAGGTAAGATGACCAATGCTAGCTTTCTCCTCAGCACAGCAGTGTGTGACATGAGGCTGGGATGGAGTTTGCAGAGAGAATGCACCTACATTTTTAGAAAGTTTAGCAGACTGTGCTCCACATCTTTTAGCATTTTATTGGCAACTAACGGCGCCTTATTTTACCCTCCACCTGCTCTGGCATTCTAGACTTAGACTTGGATTGACATGACAGATGTTACCACTTTAACAGGTTATTGCTGTGAGTGGGTACTCACTCTCAAAGTCCTTCCACCTCTTCAGATGTTTCATAGACAACAACACAAGTGTGCCCTATTTTAATTAACAAAATATATTTGTGTACGGGAAGGTATAATGTGCCCTGTGTGAAAACTTTAGATTGATTCCCTCTTTGTCTAATGAGACTGGATTACTGAATTTTCCTAACCACGACAGAAGAAATATCTACTATCTTCTTTGTCTTCTTATTTAGACTGCAGCAGAGCTTATGAATGGGTGCTTTCTTCTGCTAGAGAACCCCAATGTTTCTGACTTTGCTTAGTGTTCAGACATCTCATCCAAGTGCAGTTTTTTCCCCTTTAATTGGAAATATTCATCCTGCTTAATAAATTGTCACAGTTTCAGCAGGGTTTTTTGTTGTTCCTGGAGGTAGAAGGCTATTACTATGGTGACAGGACTGTCAGGCATTAAGTTAGCTCCCAGCAATATGTGCTGCAGGAATTTGCCCTCTTCTCACCAAAGGACTCTCTCAGGTGTTTTTCCTCAACCTTTCCTCAAAACGGTTTCTTGAAAATGACTACATACTCACTTTTGGGGAACACCATTATGGAGAATTTCGATGCTACTCTCTTTGTGAATGTGCAGCATCTAGCAGCTATGAGTAAAAAGGAGACTAGCATTTATTTAATAAGTTCCCATTAGTTATCTAGATCTGGACCATATACTAGTTCTACAATCTTTCTAACAAACAGAGAAAGAAATAACCCACTGTTGTAGTGGCTGCTGATATTTCATTTAATTTACAGCCAATCACTCTAATGCCATAGCCTTCTATTTTCTACAAAATAAAAAAAATTAAATGCACTAGAAAATTAGCCAGATCACTTTCATGAAACTCTCACTGTCTAAAACTTTATAAAACCAGGCAAGGGAAGTATTTATAAGGCTTTGTATCTAGGAAAAGTAAGGAAATGTATCATTTTTGGGATCCATGCTATCACCATGAGTTGTGTTCATACACTTGCGTATGAATTGGAATTGTCTACCAATGTTCTGTATGTAAATTCCATCTGCCTAATTTTTGCTGTTACAACATACCACGTGAGTCAGGAGCTTTATTAAAAAAATAATGAAGCTCACTTAGACCATATTTGGAAGCTTAGTGCTAGTGCTACACTGAGTGTCTGAGAAAGCAAGAGAGAGAACATTATGAGAGAGGAGTTCACAGATTAGGAAGGGGATGCCCTCGCTCTTTTTTTTTTCTAGTTTTTTTCCAGTTAGTATTGTTTATTTATTTGTTTTTTTAAATTTTTAAAACATTCTTTCTTTACTTCCTTTACATTCACAAGTGTTTTTTAACATTTTTATTTTATATTAATCACAGGTTTTGTACTTTGTATCCCAGCCATAGCCCCCTCCCGCATTCCCTCCCTATCCCTCCCTCATGTCCTCCCTGCCCCTTTCCAAGTCCACTGATAGGGGGGGACCTCCTCCCCTTCCATCTAACTCTAGCTTATCATGTCTCTTCAGGAATGGCTGCAATGTCCTCTTCTGTGGCCTAGCAAGGCTGTTCCTCCCTCGGTGGGGGAGGGGGGTTTGAAGAAGCAACTACTGAGTTCATGTCCAAAATAGTCCCTGTTCCCCTTACTAGGGTACCCACTTGGATATTGAGCTACCATTTGCTACATTCAAGCAGGGTTTCTAGGTTATATCCATAAATGGTCCTTGGTTAGAGACACAGTCTCATAAAAGACCCCTGTGCCTTGATATATTTGGTCCTTGCAGAGCTCCTGTCCTCTCCAGGTCATACTAACTCCCCCTTCTTTCATATGATTCCCTGCACTCTGCCAAAGGGTTGGTTATGTGTCTTAACATTTGCTTTGATACACTGCTAGGTAGAGTCTTTCAGAGGCCCTCTGTGGTAGGCTCTTGTCCTACTACTTGTTTTCTCCTACATCCAATGTAAATCCCTTTTGTCTTTGTAAGTGAGGATTAATCCTCTTAGCCAGGTCCTCTTTCTTGTTTATCTTCTTTAGGTGTATAGATTTCAGTATGTTTATCCTATCTTATAGGTCTATATAAGTGAGTAAACACAATGTGTGTCTTTCTGTTTTGGGGATACCTCACTTAGGATGATCATTTCCAGGTCCCATCATTTGCCTGCAAATTTCATGATTTCCTCCTTTTTAATTGCTGAGTAGTATTCCATTGTGTAAAAGTACCACAATTTCTGTATCCATTCCTCATCTGAGGGACATCTGGGTTGTTTCCAGGTTTTGGCTATTGCGAATAAAGCAGCTACGAACATAGTTGAGCAAATGTCCTTGTTGTGTACTTGAGCATATTTTGGATATATGCCTAGGAGTGGTACTAAGAGCAACAATCAACAAATGGGACCTCATGAAATTGAAAAGCTTCTGGAAAGCAAAAGACACAGACTGGGAAAGGATCTTCACCAACCCTATATCTGACAGAGGGCTAATATCCAGTATATATAAAGAACTCAAGAAGTTAAAAAGCAACAAATCAAGTCATCCAATTAAAAAATGGGGTATGGAGCTAAACAGAGAACTCTCTGTAGAGGACTGTAGAATGGCAGAAAAAACACTTAAAGAAATGTTCAATGTCCTTAGCCATCAGGGAGACACAAATCAAAACGACCCTGAGATTTCACCTTACACCTGTCAGAATGGCTAAGATCAAAAATTCAAGTTACAACACATGCTGGAGAGGATGTGGAGAAAGAGGAACCCTCCCCCATTGCTGGTGGGAATGTAAACTTGTACAACCACTGTGGAAATCAATTTGGAGCTTTCTTACACAATTAGAAATAGTGATTCCTCAAGGTCCTTGCTCTTTTCTAATGACCTCTTGAGAACTACCTTGGGTCCTATGAGAATCCCCTTAGTCCTTTCCACAAGCAGTGCTTGAATGTGCAACCTCATCTTAACCTTGCCATCCTGGAGAGCAAGCTTCAGACATATGCATCCCTGGGGAATACATACAAACCATACCCAACCTACAGCACTGTGTAGAGCATATTATGGATAGGCTCTTACTAATATCGACATCTAGCCCTGCCTTGTGCCTTTATTTTCACTGGAGCTCAAGACAGATTACAGTCATTTAAAAATTACTATCAGAGATATTAGAATCAAGTAGAATGTTGGGCTCTTACCTGACTTCCCTCCCACGAAAGCTTTATTGTAGACCGTGACTAATATTTTTTAACAATATTTTGCTTGCTATCATGTAATGACACTTAAACACGGTCCCAATTTTAGTGTTAAATGTTCTAGTAATTTCCTATCATATCTTCTTTAATTCTTTTGCTTAGCTAAAGCAGTATGAGCTGGTTTATGTGTATATTTGCAGCTCTCTTTCCCTTTTATAAAAATCCTTCTGTCTTTTCCACTCTCTCATTAGATTATAAGTGCTTTTTTAATCCCCCACAGTTCCATGTATAGTCAACTCTTGATTATCTGAGCTAATGGAGGGGAGCATTAGCATGGATGGTATCAGAGGACAAATAAATTTCCCAGGGGTGTGCATCAATTCTATGAAAGCGCCTGAGTCCCGGAGGCAGCAAAGTGAAATAAGCACAGAGCAAGAAGCATTTTGAATGAAAGAGTGAGATGTCACATTCTCACAGGGCCGTGAACTGCTGCTGCAGCTGCTAGTGGAATTTCATTCCACCCTGGCCAGGCTGTCAGGAGATTCTCAGTAGAGGGGCTCTGGGGCTCTTTGGGCATGAATTCTTTACCATTGGACCTCTTGCTTTTGGCATCAGTGTTTGGCATGGTACAACATGAGGCCAGGACAATGAAAATGCAATGAAATAGAAGTAATAGGGAATTCTTGGCAGAGCAGTCAACAAAATAGAAGTCCTTTGAAGCACGGGAACAGAAGCTCTGTTAGTGAGAGCCTTGCCTTCAGGGGAGAGCATGGTGACTGGATAAAGTGTTCCTGTTTCTCCATTCCCAGCTGGCAGTTCATGCATTCAACATAAGGACTTTGTCAGTGTTGGAGGAAGGTGAACAAGTAAACAGGAAAAGAGAGAAATGAGTGATTAATAAGTGATAGAAACTTCCTCAGTCATCTGGAAGCCGTTATTCATGAAATTCACTTTCTGTGCTCACCAAAGATACTTTAGCAATCATTATGATATGGTTTTCCAAGTTATCTGGTTATGGGTTTTTCTTGTTTTTGAATCATGTCTACTCTTTCTGTCTCTGATGTGTTTTATATGTGTGTATATGTGTATATATGTATGTATATATGTATATATTCTCCTATTGAGTCCAGTTAGTGTTATGTGTACAGTGTTTAGGGCTGACAAGTTAGGATTGGAGCTCATCTCTGGAAAAACATATTCGTTCTTCCTCAGAAGACATGGATTTTAGGTACACCTTCATCTAGGAGTGGGGTAATGTGAAGTTTTTTCAATCCATATTGCATATTGATTGATGTAATCTTTGCAGGTCCTGTGAAGGCAATTACACTTTTGAGAGTTTATGGGACTAGCATCTTTGTCCCTGATTGTCCTGTTCCTCAGGTTCTTACAATAGCTCCATCCACAATTCTGAGGTATTTCTTGAGCCTTGGGTATAACGGCTGTGTTTTACATATCTCATTTAGAAACAAGCGACCTATCATCACTTGTTTTCTGCATTTTGACTAATGTGAATCTCTGTAATATCCTACTCACTGTGCATTAGAAGCTTTTTTGATGAGGGGTCAAAGCTTTACTTATTTGTTAGTATACAGATAAATATTCAGAAGTCAGTGGGAGGCAGTAGTAACTTAGCACTATGGTATTAGTTGGTTCTCCTCCAAGGCCTATGACCTTTTTCCCCCCATGTTTAAGTTTACAGTGCCAGACTTGATATCCCTCCAATTAAGCATGATTTAAGTTCAATTAGATTAATGTCTTTTACTTTCAAGATACGACTCCCACTAATGCACCATTGAGGGATGTTCTCTTGGCCTGGTCAGTGTTGTGGTTCTCAAGTTTTATAGCTATGTAAAGAAGTTGAGATATTAATAATTTTTCTTCTGTGGCAGCTGGCATAGCATCTTCCAACATTATGAAAGGTAGTCCTCAGGAAAGAGGCTTTTAAGTCAGTAGCAGCTTGATTTCTCCTAGTCTTGTAAAGAAGGCATGTGGTGTCTTTAGCAATGGGTCTTAATTCACGTTCTGACAGACAAACAAAAATAATAGAATCAGTCTACATTGACTCGGTGGTCTCTTGACCCTTACCAAGTTGAATATAATTATACTTTGCCTGGCAGTAGGACCTTTGTTAAATAGTTTTTGATTCCTAGGAGACCATTATCCCACCATGGGGACAACTCCCTTAGTATATAATGACAAGATTACCCTTTCCCAAGGATGAGCCTCTCTAGTGGTTATCCAATGCAGAGGGTTCCACCCCAAAGCATGTATACACACATACACACACACACAAACTGGACTCCACAGGTTGTACTTATATCTTTTTTCATAAACATGCATGCAACTATATGTAATAAAAATAAAGTAAAAGACATTATCAACTTGAAAAATGGAGGTCATGGTGAGATTGGAGGGAGAGTATCTCGGGGGTATAAAAGGAGGAAAGGGGAAAAGAAAGTGACGTAATACTATTTCAATTAAAGCATTTTTAAAGATTTGAATATATTACATACATGTACTAGTTTATGCTTCTAAAATAAAAAAAACATTTCTCTATGGTTTTTCTAAACATTCTTGGTTTTTAATGTAGACAGATGCCTTCAAAAACACATACATTTAATTGAGTATCATGAATATCAATGACATCATTTTTGGAGCATGGACTCTATTCTATGATTCACTTATCCTATTTAATCTTAGCAAACCTGTTTAATCATAAAACTTATAATAATGTTATGAAATAATTACTATTAAATTCATGTGATAGCTGAGGCATCAAGATCACAGTTTTAAAGTATAGTTCCCAGTTTCACTCTGCTAGTAAATATTAAATTGGACTTTCTCTTTTTCCTTAAAGATGTTTAGTTTTTCTTCCACATTAAACTACATGCTTTTTTCATAATTTTGACTATAATTTATGGAATGTTTCTCTTGGAGTGCACTATAATAACATTATTGCTAACATTCATGTTAGCTTAAATAGATAGTTAAGCTCACCATCTCCATCTCACAGATGGTTGTAGAATGGAACAGCCAAGGTCACTGGCATGTTAGAGTCAATGAATTTATTTTGACCTTTGCTCCTTGTGCTTTGTTCCTCAGGGTCACATTATTTCGCTTAGGCCACATGTGCTTTTTATGATTAATCTTGAAATTGTGGTTTTGGTGGTCTCCAAAACATAATTTAAAAAAATTCTTGAGCAGCAGTGCACTTCAGTTTTATAAGGATTGTCTACATGTCCATATTCACATGAAAATGCTCCTGTGTAAGAGACACCACCCTCTTATGACAGAGTCCAGTCCCAGACACTGTTAGGTCATGTGTCTAAGGAGGGTGAAAAAACCTCTAACGTTAACACAGCATCACCTTATATAAAAGACACTTAAATAGGAGTCTCTTTCAGAAAATTGCTTCTGGTTCTACCTTGTGGCAACCAAGAAGTGGCTTAAGGAGAAACAGTATTTTCCTTGATATCAGTCACTGTGTCTGAAAGGAATGGAGCAATTTTGATCTAGTGAATTGCTGATTCACAGAACAGGGGAGGAAGCCAATGTTCTGTGGACATCAAGGGTCTGCTTTGTATTTACTTTTGAATATGAATGCATTTCCTTCTTACAAATATATACACCACCAAGGAAAGGGAACAGGCCGTGCCTTGTAAGAAAGTCTGGGAGACTTGCCATCCTATCCCATGTGGAACTATCTGTCCAGGCAGTGTCTTTTTGGTACATGAGCGAAGGTGACTGCCTCTTCAGGAAGAAGAGGGCTCAAACACTGGGATGCATGTAGGACCTAGGGTTTAATCTCTTTTTCTCCAGGGTTACAGCTACTCGTATTATCTGAACCATCGTGCTTCCTCACACAGCAAACCAGTGTAGTGTCTCTGGTGGTTAAGGGGAGAGGACTGGATGAGATTTTCTAATAATAGTGAATTTGGGGGCTAGAAAAAGTCAGTCCTTCAGGTCTAGTTGTCACCCTCAGAGCTGTCCAAGTTAACATCAGCCCATTATTCCTCAGCAACACCCCAGAGATCTGGGTAAAAACTTCAGCCAGAATCCTAAGAGCTGTATACTGGGTCTCTCACCCATTCTTTCATAGACCTGTCCTTTCATGAACAAAAAGGTGAGGTTTATAAAAAGAAAGAAAAGAAATGCAAACAGACTAGATTTCAGGGTAACTATCGCTTACCAACTCCGTGAGGTTGCTCCACCCTTCCCCACTTCAAGGTGACACAGCCATGTGGCTGACAGGGATGTCTGTGTCTCAGACCTCTATGGAACAAGCCTGCAAAGAGCCCCAGACTTCAGGGTTGAATCTTCTTGAGTGTCCCTGAGCACAGAGGCTGGCTCTCTGACTTTCCTTCAAGGTCATGGGCTTTTCTTTGTACTCATACATCCTTTCAGGATTTTCTGCTTTCTTTTTGATTTTACTGCTTTTCAATTTATTTGTGTGTGACAGCCTCAATCATCTGGCGGTTATCAATTCAGTAAAATCTGTCTTGCAGAATGTCCATTTTATCATTCAAGCCTGAAATCTGTTCTGCAATCCTTTTATTTCCCTCCTGAATTGCTTTCAAAGCCCTCTAGGGAGCTGGCCTGCAAAAATAGAGAATTCTCACATTGTTTCCATGAAAGGTGCTATGTAACCACACAGCGGGGTCATTGTTCCCTTTTTCCTTTCATTTTGGTTGCCCAGACTGGTCTGTTCTGCATTGCTAGCACAGTGGCTTTTTCCATCTTAATTTTATTCACTGCTGTGGTTAGTTTCTTTCAGAGACATCAGATAGGTGTTAAGTAAAAGACAGACATAGGTGTTTCAAGGGAGGTCTAGGCACCTCCCTTCCCTCATTACTGATTTCTAACACTGACCATTTAACTGAGACAGGCCTTCATTGCCCTGGTTCCTTCCTGGATGAGATTCAATTTTCCCATGTACTTTCTGCTTTGTGCACAGAACTACCCTCATCCAATCAAGGCAAACTACAAAATTAAATTAATTTAACTTGTTCATCTAGGTTTCTAATGTAATATTTTGACAGATCCGCATAAACTGAACTTCCTAAATTTTGCATAAGGGAATAAAATTGATGGATTCAAATTCATTTCTGTTGGTGAAATGTGGAGATTTGTAATGCATCAGCTGTTCTCCCTGGTGCACCATCAAGACAGCTCACACTGCCTTCCGTTGGCATTAACTGCAAACACCATTGCTTAAACAAGAGTGACTGCAGAACAGAAACTACCAAAAGCGACTTGTAAATGAAGATGTGACATGAAGTCAATGTTTAAAAAACAATCCAAAGCAAGAAAAAAATGGGAGATAATAGAAATAATGTTGTTTTTATAGCCAAAAAGTGGGATTAATGTAGATAATGGAAAAAAACATTAACTATTAAAGACAAAACAATAAAAATCTCATTGAAGAAAGTCTCTGTGGCTATGGGGATGTTATGTGTGGATTCGTCCAGATGTTGGCTTTGTGGATATTATTTGTGTTTGAGGTGAATGTACTCATGCAGATTCTTCTTCCTTTTTTTCTAGAGGATTTTCTGGTAAAATTAATTGAAGTAGACTGTGCATAGAATGCTGAAACACAAAATAATGAGTAGGAAATGACAGAGACATTCTGAAGAAGAGACAGTGTCAATAAACACAGCATTTATCAAGATATATCAAGTTATTCGAGCACACAATGTCTGATTCATAAGAGGAAAAATCTAGCATGGTGTGAAAGGATATGAAAAGTGGCAAAGCATTTATTTCTAGCCTTTTATAGTGTGTATTCTGTCATGCTGAGCAGGGAAATGAAGCTTCTTATTTGAAGAATTTAGGTTGAAGACTGTTTTCTCAGCCAGAAAAGAGTGTCTTCAGGTGAATATGTATGGTTAAGTGGCATTTGAGTTACGTTTGAAAGATACTAAAATATGTGCATGCGCACACACACATATACAGTCAGACATATACCATATATATAAATGAATAACTATACCCATACACATATATTATGTTTCCCTGGCTGATCTCAAACTCCAAGGCTTAAGAACATTTCTTTTCACTTTTTACAAGTAATGGGTACTCTAGACAAATGTCATCATGTCTAGTTTACTATAAATGTTTCCATGTCACTTATGAGTCTAAACATCCAGATTATTTTGACCAACAAAATAGTTCATAGGAATCAGGTCAATGATGCATACACTTCACCACTGTTCTCTAAATGTTTATTATTCCCTCCATAATGATTTCAATATTAGAGAATGGTAATAAAAATAATGTAAAATAATAAAGGATTGTGGCTATTTCATGGAATTTGAGATGTTTGGTCATTAAGGCATATTGACCCTTTTTAGAAAGACGAAGAGAAGACTTCTGAGTATGTCACTCACAACTTTTTTTGGTGAGAACAGATTGACTATAAAAAGAACATGAAAGCATCCTTTCAGTGAGGTTACAATGCAAAACCAATGCATTTTAAAGTTTGTAAACTGAAGTTTTGTGGTGATTTTATCTGTCCACGTCCCATTATAAAAAGTGAATATAGTGCAGAGTGCTGCTTAGTCATGCAGCTGGGCTCACACCGTGGCCATCTGCTCAGGGTTTTCAGGATACCCTTATACCCTGCCCTGTGGCGCTCTCCCGTATTTACTGTACTTGGCTTACTTTAGTTACTCATAAGTTAGTAAACTATTTTATTAATTTATTTATTTTTATATCAATCACAGATTAGGTACTTTGCATCCCAGGC
>JAQQSO010006386.1:0-11349 GCA_028658305.1 Pachyuromys duprasi
TGCAGCCAGCCCTGAGGAGACAAGATGATCTGGGGTCATTTGGAAGGGGAGGAGATCCTCCCCCGTTGGTGGACTTGGAGGGGGTGGGGAGGAGATGAGGGAGGGTTGGGGAGGGTGGGAGGGAGTGAGGGAGGGGGCTATGCATGGGATGCAAAAAACCTAACCTGTGATTGATATAAAAATAAATAAATTTATTTAAAAAAAGAGGCTCAAACTGAGTCATCCCCTGCAAATGCAATAAAACTGGTCTTTCTCAAACTTACAAGTTGAAATATTTACAGAAGACTGGCTTTCTATTAAAACAAGTTAAAATTGAAAAAAAAAAAAAGCTTAGATTGACAAAGCAAAAATACATAGGAAAAGTGTTATAGTATTTTTATACATTATTTAATAAAATATGATAAGACATATACAATTCCAATAAATAAACATAGCCAAATGATCTAGTATGATCTGGGAACTTCACCGGTACTAGTTAGCTTTAGTTCTAAAAGGTTCTATGCAAGAGACAGGAATTTAAAAGTAATTGTCAATCACACCCAAATATAAACACTTCAAGCTCTAAAAATGATCATCCTGGCAAAACATGGCCACTGCCCCTATAGGGACACAAACATCAATGTAGTGAAACATCAATTTCTTTATAGAGTCAGGCCCTGTTCCACAAGATGAAATCTATACCTGCCACTACTATCGTGATAAAACCCATCGGCTAGAGATGTAATAGACCCTAAGGGAGAATCTTACACAATTCCAGTGCTAAATGGACATAGTATTAAAGTGATTCTTAAGGAATTATTACACTCATAGATCAATGTATTTCATAACCTTCATATGAGAAGCTTCTAATTTCAGGAGCTGGTGATTAGCACGGTGATTCACAAGTAGCCATGCACTGAAGATTAATTCACTGCAGAATTCTCAACCCTAAATGCAACACCTCTTCCAGGGCAAATGTATCATTGCAGAGAAGGGGATAGAAAGCATGCAGAAGAGGTAGTAGATCATGATAAATATTTTGTATAAAGCGTCCAGCTGTAAATATTAATTTTAACTGGATTCTACCGCATGCGCAAAACTTGAATAAACACAAGCCAGTCCAAGTCTTGTCATAGACATCGAAGTTAGGAACACAATTAAACCCAGAGTCATAGAGAGAATGTGAAATCTTAGCTGTTGGAAAAGAATAGACAGTTTTCTTTAAGAAGATAGCCACTGCTGCTTATCCATGCTCCAGCGGTAAAATATTTAAACATCACAAATTGATCTTGAAAAGAAAAATAGTACACAAACATAGGGAATGGGAAATGGATCTTGGATAAATTGGTGAAATGAACATAATCAAAAACAGTAGAACTCTCAAGGAACTGATACAAATATGTTGCATAACATTTAAAATGATTTAACATAAATAATGCTGAAAAGTCTAACAAATAAAAAGCACTCAAAATTGCATGTGTCTGTCTCAGACAAAAATGTAAACCCAAATTTAGAACCAGGATTCTGCTACTGAAGAGCATACTTAGTTTCTAAAACCAAAATTTCTGTATAAAGTGTTAGACACGTTAATGTGTCTCTACTACTAGGGAATTTAATTTATTTGATAAAAAAGATTTAAATGCCTCTTCACCTGAATTTCAGAATTAGCATTTTGCATACTATATTGCTCTGTCAAGAAAGCTTTGGGTGACCCTTAATCACATAATTGCCACTGAATTATTGTTAAAGATTTATTAATGTTAAGTATCTGGGTCCTATGTTATTGCAATTTCATTATTCTAAACAAAACAGAAATTAATAAAATATTCATAGATATAAATTAGCCATGAATATTAAAAAGCAGCTAATTCACACAAACATTCAATCAACTAATTATCCATAAAAAGATATTTACAACTTGAATCCCTATCTAGCAAGAGTAAATTTAGTAGATATTGCAATTATTTCCTTCCCCAAACAATATTCATCTTTTTCTTTTCACCAGAGTATAAAATAAAGCACGAAAGAGAGATGATAGTGTGCTTTTTAGTCAAGAGTATGGAAGCTATATCATATCTCATGCTGTGATGTGGTGATTCTATTTGCTAGTACTGCATATGAAATTACACAATATAACATGATGGTTTATTTTTCATAACACATAATGTAAACATTTCAATTGTAGTTGGCATGTGAGAATAGAATGCATTATTATGAATTTCACAACAAAAGGTGGCCTGGAGTTTATTAGTAGTTCCCACTAATGTACATCTACCTGATCTGTACTCACATTTCATTTAGTATATTCTTCCTTTTCCACACTAACAGCTTTTCACAGTAATTATCACACCCCTTTTCACTTTTAAATTATCTTCAAATTTTGCAAAGGATATTGTGATAACTTTCACTATGATTTTAAAGTATGATTCTAATAGTTTCTTCTGAGCAAACATTTATCTTCTAGTTTGGCTTAATGTTACTCTTATTTTTCTTTTCTAGAATAAAGAAGATGAATTTGAGAATTGCTTAAAGTTTGAAGTTTATATTCAGTTTATCTGCTAGCTATACATAGTTACAATGGATATATTTTTATTCATGTTTTTATATTAAATGTTAGCTAAAATATACTAATCTCATATATCCTTAAACCTTTTTATTAGTTTTTTGAGTGGTACATAAGTTTATTATCCTATCATTTCCCAAACCCACTCTGCATTTTTCTATTGGTGAAAATTACTGTGTCAGTTTTTAGCCTATCAAGTCCAATTAATACTACCCAGAACACACAGGGAAAAAAACATTTCTTCCTGTCTCGGTAGATAATAAATACCAATTTTTATATGGCTACGGGTGGGATCATGTATGTAATGCCTCTTTACATGCTGAAATTTGGCTAGGCCTTGGAGTGCACAGGTCTCATGCATGTGAATTCATATGTGCAGTTGTCCTTCTGTGTCTAGAGGGGAATGTTTCTTCCTAGTCATTATTGCATCTTTGTCATTGTCCTCATTCATGGAAACAATGAGAATTGTTATATTCCTACCACTGATATCTACTCTGGATATGCGATATCATTTATGCTTTCAAGAAGCAAGTATGAGGTGAAAAGAAATAATTTTTGTGTATGAACATACATACATCCATATATATGATATATATATATATATATTTCAATATAGGTCTTTTTGTGGGCTCAGGTGGAGTTTTTAGAAGCCAGAGGTCAATCCTAGTCATTCCAGAGGAGTCATCTGTCATTCAACATCTTCTTTGATTTTGTTTATATGTTTATTTGTGTATTCTGTTGCTGCTGTTGAGACAGTCTTTTTCACTGAGAGCTCACTGAATGTCTAAGATGAATGGACAATGAGTTCAGAGATCTGTCTCTGCTTCCCTACAAACTACAAGCACCAACTGCTACATTGTTTTTACTACGTACTTTCTAGGATAGAACTTTGCTCCTTGTGCTTGATTTGTTACATCACTTCTACAGATCACAGTCATGTGTGCATGGCTGAATGGAAAGCAGTTTACAAACCAACCTATCCTTCTGGGCCTAAGGGAGAGGTTTTGAAGAGGACTCTTTAAAGTGATAAACAAAGTAACTAATTTTAAAGTGATGAAATTATAATTTAGAGATAGTGAATATTGCAAAGTTATGTTTCTTACAAAAGTAGCAGAAATCATATTCTTACTGGTATGTTTTGCTAAGACTGTGGAAGTAAAGGTGCTCAAATGTATCCACATGCTCCAATGTTGATTTTGGCAATTCTGCATCTTAAAGTATAATCTTGGTGATGCATGTGCTCATTTTTCTATGTCCAATCACAGTAAATGAATAATTTATTATTTTTATTAATTACAATTATTTACTTTGTAACCAGACTGTAACCCTCTCTCTCTCATCTCCTCCAGAACATACCGTCCCAACCCCCTCTCCCTCTATGCCTCTCTTCTAGTCCTCTGATAGGGGAAGTTCTCCTCCCCTGCTTTCTGACCGTAGCTTATCAAGTCTCATCAGAACTGGCTGCATCATCTTCTTCTGTGACCTGGCATGGCTGAACCCTCCTGGAGGCCATGATCAAAGAGCCAGCCACTGAGATGTCAAGGCAGTCCCTGCTCGCCTGCACCCCTGCTCCTCCACTCCCCTTCTCCCCTGTTTCCCTTACTAGGGAACTTACATGGAGACTGAGCTGCCTATGGGCTACATCTGAGAAGGAGGTCTAGTTCTTCTCCATCATGCATGGTCCTTGGTTGGTGCATTGGTCTCATCAGGTTCCTCTGTGATCTACAATGGTTTCCTCCCTCAAGACATGCTAGAGCAAAGAAGGCACAACGCTTTTGGCAGTAACCATATATAATATCTTATTTGACTTAAGGCCTGACACAGAATGGGTGACCCAGAATCTGAGAATAGAAAGCTCAGGGAGTTAGAATAAAAGCCAGATATTGCACAAAGAGTGAGTGACTTTCTAACACTCAGCATGAAATTTGATGTCTCTATCAAATTCTTCTCCTCAGTACTCAGGAGAGGAATCAGTGAGTATGCAGAATACCAAGAAAACAAGACCTTTTATTTTTGTAATTAATTTTTTTATTTTTTAATATTAGTTACAGTTTTTTAACTTTGTATTCCAGCTGTATCCCCCTCCCTCATTCCATCCTGTTCCCCTACCCTCCCTCATCTTCTCCCTACCCCTTTCAAAGTCCATAGATAGGGGAAGACCTCCTCCCCTTTCATCTGACCCTGATTTATCAGGTATCTTCAGGACTGGCTGCAAAGTCCACCTCTGTGGCCTAGCAGGGCTGCTCCTCCCTCCAGTGGCAGGGGTGGAGGGAAGTCAAAGAGCCAGCAATTGAGTTAATGTCAGAAATAGTTCTTGTTCCCCTTAATAGGGCACCCACTTGGACACTGAGCTACCATCGGCTATGTCCAAGCAGGGGTTCTAGGTTATGTCCATAGGTCCTTGGTTGGAGAAACAGTCTCATGAAAGACCCTTGTGCCCAAATACATTTGGTCCTTGTGGAGTTCCTGTTCACTCCAGGTTAAACTAACTCCCCTTTCTTTCATATGATTCCCTATACTCTGTCAAAGGTTTGGTTATGAGTCTCAGTATCTGCTTTGATAAACTGCTAGGTAGAGACTTTCATAGGCCCTCTGTGGTAGGCTCCTTTCCTGTTACTAGTTTTCTCCTACATCCAATGCCCATCCTATTTGTCTTTCTAAGTGAGGGTTGATCATCTTACCTAGGGTCCTCAATCTTGTTTATCTTCTTTAGATGTACAAATTTCAATATGTTTATGTTATCTTATAAGTCTAGTACCCACTTATAAGCAAGTATATACCATGTGTGTCTTTCTCCTCTGGGAAACCTCACTCAGCATGATCTTTTCTAGATCTCACCATTTCCCTGCAAATGTCATGATTTCCTTGCTTTTAATTGCTGAGTAGTATTCCATTGTGTAAAAGTACCACAATTTTTTGTATCCATTTCTTTGTTGATGGACATCTGGGTTGTTTCCAGGTTCTGGCTATTACGAATAAAGCTGCTACAAACATGGTTGGGCAAATGTCCTTGTTGTATACTCGAGAATCTTTTGGATATATGCCTAGGAGTGGTATAGGTGGTTCTGGAGAGATGGCTCAGAAGTTAAGAACAAGACCCTTTTATATCAAAAAGACCAAAGCACATTTAAACTCACAGAAACTGAAGATGTTTGCACAAGACCTGTCCATTCTGTATCAGGTTCCTTGCTTATATATTATGGCTTCCAGTTTAGCTTTTGAAATAGAATTCCTGAGAGTGCAAATGAACAGTCAGTTTTTGTTTCATATTGTATTATTCTATTATTATGCTGTTATATCTTAGAAACCTGTTTGTTTTCTAATGAGAGACAGAAAGGGAGTAGATCTAGGTAGAAAGGGAGGTGGAGAAGAATTAGAGGAGGAGAGGGAGAGAAAACAATAATCAGGATATATTATGGCTTAGAAATCACCATGTAGACCTGGATTTCCTTGAATCATCAGAGTTCTACCTGCCACTAACACTCAAGTACTAGGATTAAAGGATTGGACAACCAGGAAGAGATAATACTAGTAAAAGTTTTAAGTTCTAAACATTTTAAAGAACTTTTAAGTATTCCTAGAGAGCTTTAGAAGCATTTTTTTCCAAAAGTTTTATCATTGAATCTGAGAATGGTTGTTTGGTGCAACTGTTATTTTGCACTGCGGCCACAAAAATCTGACAAAAGGATGCTTAAAAGCAGAAGGGAGCGAGGATTCATCTCAGTTTCAAGGATTTCAGTCTGTCGCCATTGGTGCAGTGATTCTTAGCAGGCTGGGAGGCAGACTACCAAGGTGTTAGGGAAATATAGGAAAAATGAAGCTTGTTACTCGAGTGAATAGTAAGAGACACCAGGGAAGCCTTGCAGACCAGGAATAGAAGCATGCCCACCATGACCTGTTTTGTTTTATTTTGTTTTGTTTTTTTCTGGCTTTTTGAAGTTTCAAGACTCTCCTAAATATCACACCAACTGGAAAGGGAGTCTCACACATGAAAGGAGGGACCTAGAAGACCCAAGGTGTACAATCTGGATACTGATTGTCTCATTTTTTTCTATTACACTTAATAGAAATTAAATGATACAGTATAACGACTTAAAACTTAATAGCAATTTGTTTAAGAATAATGCATTTTTCTAAAAATCTGATGAAACATAACAGTATCATTTTAAGTTTGTTCATTCTCATGTTTTATATTAATGAGAATAATGTCTGTCTTATAAGAACTTTTCTATCCAGAATTTGAGATTTTTTATTTAAATTATTTATTATTTATGCTTTATTAACTTTGTATCTCCCCTGTAGTTCCCTCCCTCCTCCCATCCCAATCCCTCCTTCCTCCGCCTTCTACCCTGTCCCTCCCCAAGTCCTCTGATAGAGAAGGTCTTCTTTCCCTTCTTTCTGATCCTAGTTTATTAGGTCTCATCAGAAGTGGCTTCATTTTCTTCCTCTGTGGCCTAGTAAGGCTGCTCCCCCCTCAAGGGAAGGTGATCAAAGAGCAGGCCAATCAGTTGATGTCAGAGGCAGTCCCTGTTCCCATTACTATAGAACCCACTTGGACACTGAACTGCCATGGGCTACATCTATGCAGGGGTTCTAGGTTTTCTCCATGCATGGTACTTGTTTGGAGTATGAGTCTCGGGAAAGAACCCTGTGCTCAGGTTTTGTGGTTCTGTTGCTCTCCTTGTGGAGTTCCTGTCTTCTCCAGATCTTATTATTTCCCACTTCTTTCATAAGATCCCCTGCATTCTGCCCAAAGGTTGACCATAAGTCTCAGCATCTGCTTTGAAAGTCTGCATTGCAGAGCCTTTCAGAGGCCCTCTGTGGCAGGCTACTACCTTGTTCCCTGTTTTCTCTTTCTTCTGATGTCTGTCTTCTTGCCTTTCTGGATAAGGATTAAGCATTTTAGCCATAGACCTCCCTCTTGATTAGTTTCTTTAGGTGTACAGATTTTAGTAGGTTTATCCTATATTGTATGTCTATATGAGTGAGTATATACCATGTATGTCTTTCTGCTTTTGGGATAGCTCACTCAGGATGATCTTTTCCAGTGCCCACTATTTACCTGCAAATTTCATGATATCCTTTTTTTTTAATTGCTGAGTAATATTACATTGTGTAGATGTACCACAATTTCTGTATCCATTCTTCAGTTGAGGGGCATCTGGGTTGTTTCCAACTTCTGGCTATTATAAATAAAGCGGCTACAAACATGGTTGAGTAAATGTCCTTATTGTGTACTTGATCCTCTTTTGGATATATGCCTAGGAGTGGTATGGCTGGAGCTTGAGGAAATGCTATTCCTTGTTGTGTGAAGAAGTTCCAGATTGATTTCCAGAGTGGTTGTGCAAGTTTACATTCCTACCAGCAGTGGAAGAGGGTTCCCTTTCTCCACAACCTCTCCAGCATGTGTTGTTACTTGAGTTTTTGATCTTAGCCATTCTGATAGGTGTAAGGTGAAATCTCAGGGTCGTCTTGATTTGCATTTCCCTGATGACTAAGGACACTGAACATTTCTTTTAATTGTTGCTCTGCCATTCGATATTCCTCTATTGAGAATTCTCTTTTTAGCTCCATATCACATTTTTAATTGGATTACTTAGTTTGTTATTAACTTTTTGAGTTATTTATATGTACTGGATATTAGTCCTCTGTCAGATACAGGGTTGGTGAAGATCCTTCCCCAATCCTTAGGTGGTCATTTTGTTCTGAGGACAGTGTCCTTTGCTTTACAGAAGCTTTTCAGTTTCATGATGTCCCATTTATTGATTGTTGCTCTTAGAGCCTGTGCTATTTGTGCACAACAGAGATTTTAATAAGTCAATAAACCCATATGTTAATACTGAAACACCATCAAAGGGAGGAGCTCGGCTCAGTGATAAAGCTTTTGCTGTGTTTGTGCAAGATCTACAGTTCACTTCCAACGCTGAAATAAATATGAATTCTGTGTTTATGATACAATCACTGATAGTGATAATCAGAGTTCAGCATGATGAGAATACCGCTACTGGTCAGAACTTCAAGGATGCACCATATTAATAGTTTCCTAATTGTAGTTTTGCTGTTATTCAGCTGCCTACCTTCAGAAGATTCTTTAGGTATAAGCCTGAGTATTAATTGCTCAATGAAGTTTATTCTTAACACATCGACATTACCCCATTAAAGAAAATATATTTTCTAATCTGTTATGGATTGATCTAATATTTTAAAAAGACAGTAAGTAAAAAATAGTTTGATAAGTACCATTTACTACTGAAAATATTTTCACAAAATATCCACACTTATTTAACTTGCTACTTGTAAATCTTGGAGCTGATTATACTGTCATAAAATTGTACAAACTTAATGTAAAATTCATGGATTTTATTCAAACATTTTCAATATTTTTAATATTTTCATATTTTTTCAGTTTGTTGGACTAACAATTGTTTCAATGATATCACTATTAACTGTGTGTGAAAGGTCATATATCACATGGGAACTTATACAAGTCAAATTCTTATTGATATTTATAAAAAGTTCTTCTACATTTATGCTTGTGATGCTATTATGCATGTTGGAATATTTATCAGCATCTGAAACATCAGCATTTCTATAGCTTCAGATACCTCTTTACGCCATAATTTGAACAATGAAGCATCCGAATCTAAGGCGCCTTTTTAATTGTACAGGAATATTTCAGGACATCCTAAACATGGCTTTGTTAGAAGAGGGATGATGCATGTACTGTTTCTCATGATAACGACATATCACCCTCTACACATTTTATACGATTTTTAAAATTTTCTGTGTACTTATACAGTAATTTTGTAACACTTATATTTTTCAATCTGATGATATCATGTGCATCTTTAATTTAAGTTAATTATCATCATTTTAGTAACTTCTACTATTTTGTGGTTTTTTGTTACATTTTGTTCTTGGTTGATTTTGCTGATGATATCTAGGAAATCTTTACATATTAGAGAATGGTTACATATGAGATTCAGGGTCCCAGGGATTCCATACTTTATTACTGATGCACTCTTTTGCATTGAATTGTGACAAGTATGTCTGAATTCTTCGTGGACACAATTTGCCTTACTCACAGTCACTTATTCATTAAAAAGTTAAAATAGATCCAAGATGGCTGCCCCAGGAGGACACTGTATCTGAGGAGCAGGACAGTAGTGTAGGCAAAGCGACCAGGAGACTGAGATCTCTGACCTCAAACAACATTTGCACCTGCCAGGTGAGCTGAATTCCTGTGGTGGGGAAATCAAGTGGAAAAGTCCAAGGGAAACCCAGCTACTCCCAGGAAAAACTCCAGAGGGTGACAGGCTGCGCACAGCCGGGTTGGGCACCTAAGCCACCATTTTGGTCTGGGGCACACAGTACCCCAGATTGACTGAGTTTCACCCAGATACTGCCAGCTGCACTGCGCGAGCCCACAATCCTCTGTGCCAGCAGCTGCCACTTTGGGCTGGGGCACACAGTACCTCAGACAGACTGAGTTTCACCCAGATACCACGGGCTGCACTGAGCAGGCACACAACCCTCTGCCGGTCAGACCCACACCCCTAGGCACACAAAGCCACCACCCTGGATTGGGACTCATAGTATCAGGTCCAGACCAAGGTGCCCCCAAATACCATCTCAGACCTTGGTGCACAGCCCCTGATCCAAAAGGAAGTGCCAAGGCTCCAGTCCAAAAGAGAGGCCTTAGCAGCAAGCCCAGGGCAGAGCTTGGAGCCTCCTGACCAGAGCAGTGCCCACAGCGGACATATCAAAGGGGGACACGCAACCTCTGGCACAGAGTGAGGAGCCAAACCTCCAGACCAGAGAGGAGACCAGCCTGTGGTGCTCACAGCCTCTAGCACAGAGCACGAAGCCAGGCACACAGATCCCACAACAGAGTTCAACTGAGGCAACAACACACACTATCAAACCACTAGAACTCCCTGATCTTCTTGAAGAATACACCTGTCACAAGAGATTGACAGTACCAGTCTGAAGTTCAGCCTTAAGGCACAAACAGCTCCCTGATTATATATAAAAAAATGCCAAGAAATCGGTGAAAGAACTCACCCAACAATAATCAGGACACCATGGCCCCACTAGAAACACCGAAAAGCAATAGAGATTTTAATTCAGCGGAGACACAGGAAAATTATATTAAAGCTATAATTATGCAGACATTAGAGGAACAAAAGGAGGCACAAAAGGAGGAAATGAGCAAGGCCCTCAAAGAAATTGAGAAGGATTTAGCTGCCAACATAGAGGAACAATTAAAGATAGACAGAGAGGAAACAACCAAAATAGGAGACACAGTCAATCAGTTGAAGGAAAGGGTACAAAGCATGAAAACAGACTTAGAATCTATAAAGAAGACACAAACGGAGAAGATCCTGGAACTGGAGAACTTAGAGAAAAGATCAGGAACCACAAAGGTAAGCATCACCAATAGAATACAAGACATGGAAGAGAGAATCTCGGAAGCTGAAGATACACTGGCTGAAATGAATTCCACAATCACGGAAAAAATAAAATCGGAAAAGGCCCAAACACAAAACATCCAAGAAATCAAGGATGCCATGAAAAGACAAAACCGAAGAATAATTGGAATAGATGAAAAAGAAGACTCCAGGCTCCAAGGACTGGAAAATATTTTTAAGAAAATCATAGAAGAAAATTTTCCCAACTTAAAAAAAAGAAATGTCCATCAACATACAAGAAGCCTACAGAACACCAAATAGACTAGACCAGAAAAGAAATACCTCTCCTAACATCATAGTCAAAAAACTGAACTTACAAAACAAAGAAAAAATATT
>JAQQSO010006387.1:0-11348 GCA_028658305.1 Pachyuromys duprasi
AACCTCCTCCATTTCTATCATCACTTCTTGCCCTCTACCAAAGGCTTGACCGCGAGTCTTAATATCTACTCTGGTACATCTTTACGTTGACCCCCCCAGAGGTCCTCCTTGGCATACTCCTGTCCTGTTGCTTGTGAAACAGGTTTTTTATTATGTAGCCCTGGATATCCTGGAACTCAGTATGCAGACCGGGCTGCCCTGGAACTCACAGAGATCTTGCCTCTGCCCTCACAAGGGCTAGTGTGGTGGCACACAGTAATGTCATATCCCTCAACAGTAAGTTTTGACATTAGCAGGCATAAGTACTCCCACTCTGTCTTTTTTCTCTATTGTCATTTGCTACCCCTTTTTATTTTCAGATTCATTTTACCTGTGGGTTTAAGAACAAATGTTTATAGATTATTGCTAAGGATTACTCTGGTTTAATAAAGTAGTGATTAAAGATTCTCCTCCAATAGCTATGATCTCATTCCCAGTGTATAGTTAGCTAGGTTTCTAGTACCAGGCATGGTTCCCGTCTTGTTGAATGGATCGTAAGTCCAATTACAGAGCACTTGGTTGCCACCAAAGCCTGTGTGCCATGACTGCACCTAGAGGTCATCGTGCCGTAGTGTCCTTGATGTGGTTCATAAGCATCACAGCTGGGTACCACTGTTGGTTGCCTCCCTCCTCTGGAAGCTTGCATGGGGACTGCTGCTACAATAAAAGCTGGACCTAACGGAGGGGACTTTCATGTCAATTCTGGTTCAGGTGTCTCTGGGACTTGTCTCTGGAGCTCACGGTGTCTTCAGCACTGGGGACTCACCTTCCACCCCTCGGAGGTAATCAAGTGCAAGAGCAACAGGCTGTGTCTTTTAAGAGTCTCATGATTAGTGTTAGGGTTTTTGTTAGGTGATGTTTAGCTCTTGGAAAGAGCCCAGGTAAGAAGTTTAGTAAAACTATACATGCGTATTTATATAGCAAATTGCATGTGCTGTAGGTTTTATTTTACTTTTAGGTAAATATTTAAGACTATGATCCATTGTGGCATTTTCAGCCATCTCTATCATTATTTTACATGGACATCTTTATGTCTCTCTCCCCTCCTTCAGGGCCCCTCCCTTTCCCATTCCCCTCGTAGTAACTGTATTCTACTCCCCTTTTCACCCTCCCACCTTCGTCTCAATTTACCTCCTTAACCCTCTCTAAAGAGCTCACCTTTTGATAATCATGTAATCCTTAGCTAGGAGGCTAAGGAACAAGGGGGGCTCAATTCGGGGCCACAAGAATCTCCCTGGGAAGGGGAAATAGAATGGATATCATGGATGGACTGGGGGTAGGTAGGGACAAAAATAAAAGGGACTAGGTGAGGTCAGGATAGAGGAAGAGAGAACTGAGAGAGATGGCTGGAACTGGGAGCTGCATTTGGGAGGCAAGGTAGAAACCTAGTGCAATGAACACTCCCAGGAATCTATGAGGGTGACCCTAGCTAAGACTCCTAGCAATGGGGGATTCGGAGCCAGAACCACCCATCTCCTGTAACAAACAAGGTTTCCAGTGGAAGGACTGGGACACCAATCTAGTCAGAAAACCTTCGACCTACAATAAGTCCTGACTGCAAAATGTGATGGGATAAAAGTGGCATAGATATTGTGGGAGCGTCCCACCAATGACTGGTCCAACTTGAGGCCCAGGCTGTGAGAGAGCTCACCCCTGACACTGCCTGGAAGGCCAGGAACTAGAGAAGCAGAGGCTGGACAGCCCAGTGATCAAGGATAGAACTAAATACAACAAGAAAGAAAGAGAGAGAGGGAGGGAGAGAGAAAAAGGGAGGGAAGGAGGGAGGGAGGAAGGAAGGAAGGAAATGAGATGATTTCTGATGATATTCTGTTATACTCATAAGAAGCCTAGCGTGACCATCATTGTCATCAGAGAGTCTTCATCCAGCAAGTGATGGGAGCAGATGCAGAGGTCCATGGTCAAACATTAGGCAGAGCTTGGGGAGCCCTGCAGAAGAAGGGGAGGAAGGATTGTAGGAGCCAGAGAGGTCAAGGACACTACAAGAAAACCCACAGAATCCACTAACCACTGCTCATAGGGCTCACAGAGACTGAACCAACAACCAGGGAGCCTGCATGGGTCAGACCTAGGCCCTCTGTATATATGGTATGGTTGTTAGCTTAGTTTTCTAGTGGGAGCAGGGGTTTTCTCTGGCTTTTCTTTTGCTGCTTTGGGATCCTTTTCTATCTAGTGGGTTGCCTCATCCAGCCTTCATATTACGGGAGGTACCTAGTCTTATTGAAACTTGATATGCCATGTGTGGTTAATACTCCTGGGAAGCCTGACCTTTTCTGAAGGGAAATGGAGGAGGAGTGGGTCTGGGGGAGAGGGCAGGTGGAGGGGAGGGACTTGGAGGAGAAGAGGGCAGAAACTGCATCAGGAGGTAATATGTGAGAGAAGAATATATTTTTAAAGAGCCCCCCCTTTTGCCATTTTCTTGATAAAATTGCTCGTTCTTTGCTCTTCCCCCCCCCCTATTGTTCTCTCCCCAGCCCTCATGCTTGCAATCATCCCATTTTACTCTCCCGGTTTCTATAGTTACCATAGTTATATACTCACCTCTGAGGATTTGGAGTTAGGGACTATTTGTAAGAGAGAACATAGAACATCTGTCTTTCTAGGTCTAGGTAACCTCCCTCAAAATGATCTTCTAGGCTTCCATCCAGCTCCTGTAAAGTTTGTGGTTTTGTTTTTCTTACTAATGGTAGTCCATCGTCTATATGAGCCACGTTTCCATTATCCCTTCATCCATTGCAAGATATTTATGTTGTTTCCATTCCCTAGCTATTGTGAAAAGAGTAAAAATGAGCATGGCTGAGCAAATGTTTGTGGAGTAAGATGTTGAGTCCTCTTGGGCATATGTCAAGCAGTGGTATAAGTGGGTCATATGGTAGATTTATTTTTAACACTTTGAGAATTCTCCATACTGATTTCTTGTATGTGTTTGCTCCAGTTTGCAACCCCACCAACCCTGAATGGGAGTTCCCTTTTCTCCTACATCCCTCCATCATTATTTTTGCCATTCTGACTGGAGTAGATGAAATCTCAAAGATTTTGTTATTGTTGTTATTGTTGTTTGGTTTAATGTTTCTTTGCTTTGGTTAGGTTTTTTTTTTTCAATTTAAGAGATGATAAACATTCTTTTAAATATTTCTTAGCCATTCTTTTTTCTTCTTCGTAGAACACTCTATTTAGGTCACAGACACCATTTGTGGATGGGTCATTTGTTTTTTTGATTGTTTTTTACTTTTTTTTTTGTATAATCTGCATATCAGGTATATAGCTGGCAAAGCTTCTCTTTTGTTCTGTGGGCTTCCTCTTCACATGGTTAATTGTTTCTTTTGCTCTTCAGAAGCTTTTCATTTTCATGAAATCCCATTTATTAATTGTTGGTCTTAGTGCTTGTACTATCTGTGTTATGTTCAGAAAGCCTTTTCCTGTGCCAATAGTTCAAAACTATTCCCCATTTTCTATTCTTTCAGATTCAGTATCTGGCCTGATGTTAAGACCCTTGATCCATTTGGAGTTTAATTTTGTTCAGGGTGATAAATAGAGATATATTCATATTCTTCTACATACAGCCACCCAGTTTGACCAGCACTATTTGTTGAAGATATTGTCTTTTCTCCAATATGTATTTTTTGCTTTCTTATCAAAAATCGGATGTTTATAGGTGTGTGGACTCATTTCTGGGTCTTTAATTCAATTCTATTGATCAACATTGTTTTTATGCCAATACAACTATGTTTGTATTACGATAGCTCTGGAGTACATTCTGAGATCCAAGACAGTAGAGCCTCCTCTAGTTCTTTTATTACTCAGGATTGTTTTAACTATTCTGGGTTATTTTGTCATGCTATATCAAGTTGAGGATTTTGTTTTATTTTCAGGAAGAATTGTGTTAGAATTTTGTTGGACATTGAATTGAATCTATGGATTGCTTTTGGTAGGATAGTCATTCAGGGGGTATCTTTCCATTTTCTAGTATCTTCTTCAGTTTATTTCCTAAAAGTCTTTAAGTTTTTATTACACAAGTATTTCACTTGTTTAGAGTTATCTCAGTATATTTTTGATGCTGTTGTGCAAGGTACTGTTTCTCTGATTTCTTTCTTGGTTTGTTTGTCATTTGTATATAGGAAGGCCACCAGCGTTTTGTGTTAGTTTTGTATCCTGCTATTTTGTTGAAAGTGTTTATCAGCTGTAGAAATTTCCTGGTGCGGTCTTTAGGGCCTTTTATGTATAAAATAATATCATCTGCAAATAAAGATACTTTCACTTTTTTTTCTACATGTGTTCCCCTTCTCCTTGACCTCCTTCAGTTATCTTACTGCTTTAGCTAAGATTCCAAGTACTATATTGTATAGGTTTGGAGAGAGTGGAAATTATTGTCTTCTTCCTGATTTTAGTGAAAATGTTTTTCATTTCTCTCTGTTTAGGATAATGGTTGTGTGCTTTCTGTAAATTGCCCTTATTATGTTGAGGTATTTCCTTTGCATCATAAGTAGTTTAGGACTTTCATCATGAGACTATGGTAGATTTTATCAAAGACCTTTTCTGTGTCTAATGAGATGTTCGTTTTTGTTTGTTTTTAGTCTGTTTATGTGGTAAATTATGTTTATTGATTTACATATGTTGAACCATCCCTGCATCTCTTAGACTAAAGCAACTTGATCATGGTGGATAATCTTCTGGATGTGCTCTTGAATTAAATTTACAAGTATTTTATTGAGAATTTTTGCATCTGTGTTCATAAAGGATAGTTCCTAAGTTTTTTGGGAGGAGGGAAAGGAATGTTTGTGTGGTTTTGATATCAGGATAATAGGAGCTTCATATAAAAATTTGGGAAACATTTCTTCGGTTTCTATTTTACAGAATACATTGAGTAGTATTGGTATTAATTCTTTGAAGGTCTGGTAGAATTCTACACTGAGTTTACCTGGCCCTGTTTTTTTTGGGGGGGGGGTGTAAATTTTAATTCCTATTCTATTTCACTAGGGATTATAGGTCTGCTTAAATTATTTGTTTCATCTTGATATAAGAAATTCAGCGATTTCTACTAGATTTGCAGTATGGTGAAATACAGATTTTTTTAAATATACTTTTCTAAAAATATAGATCCTGTTTTTTAATTTCCTTGGTGTCTGTTGTAATTTCTCCCTTTTCATTAATTTTATTAATGTGGATCTGTTAGTATTCTAAAACAGAACCAGCTTCTAGATTACCTAGCAACTTATGACGTCATCTTGTGTCACCCAACCAGGTGGCCACACCTGGGGGCGTGGTTAGTGGTTACCTGATCTCTTAAAGGGACAACCCGACACGTGATTGCTCTCTTGTTCTCTTGTTCTCTTCCTCTCTCTCTCTCTCTCTCTCTCTCTGGGTGCCCCCCTTCCTCTTCTCTCTCTCTCTTTTCCCCATCATGGCCTGCTCCCCTGCTCTCTCTCTCTCCATATCCACCTGATAAACCTCTTTCATAGAAGACCAGGTGTAAGCCTCCTTTGTTTATAAATTAGTCCTAACAGGATCTTCTCTGTGTGGATTTTGTTTAATTTTGCTAAAGTTTTGTCAGTCTTCTTGATTTTTCTCAAAGACCCAACTCTTTGTTCCATTAATTCTTTGTTTTTGTTTGTTTGTTTGTTTCTATTTCACTGATTTCAGCCCCAAGTGTAGTTATTTCTTCCTGTCTATACTTTTTGGATATTCTTTCTTTTTCTATAGCTACCAGGTGTTTTACTGATAAAAGATTTCTCCATCTTTTATATAGTTTCTTAGTGTTATGAATCTGCCTCTTGGAAGCACCTTTATTATTTTTTTATTGTTTTTTTTATTCAACCCTAAGAAGGTTTTAATTTTCTTACTGATTTGTTTTGACCTAATTTTCATTCAGTAGTGAGTTGTTTAGATTCCATGATTTCATATACTTTCAGCCATTTCTGTTGTTGTTTTCCAGATTTAATCCACATTTGTCAGGCAGAATGCAGAGTGCCATTTCAATATTTTTATATCTGTTGACACTTGATTTGAGTCCTAATAGGTGGCAAATTTGGAAAATATTCAATGAGCTTCAGAGAAGAAAGTGTATTGGTTAGTGTTTGGTGGAATGGTCTGTAGATGTCTGCTAGGTCCATTTGATTTATGATGTTATTTACCTCCAGTGTTTTATGTGTCTTGTAGCTTGACAGACATATTTTTGTTTTGTTTAGGAACACTTTTTTCTTGATTTTGTTGAAAATATTTTCTGTGCCTTTGACCTGAGTACTTTTCTCCTTCCTCTATACTTCTTAAGGTTTTTGTCTTTTCATAGTATCCCATACTTCCTTGATGATTTGTACCTACTTTTTTTTTCTAGAATGAACAATTTATATGATTTCACTATCCATTACTTCTCCTTTGTCTTCAAGACCTGAAATCTCTCTTTTTTGTCTTTTAATCTGAGGTTTTTTGCTTGACATTCTTGAGTTTTTCATATGTAGCTTTATTTGTTTGGGTTTTCTTTAGTGATTCTGTTTCTTTATTAAACTCTAATATCTTGAATTGTCTTCCCTATTTCATTCCACTGTGTGTGTTTTCATGGTCTTCATTAATGAATGCAATTATTCATATCCTTTTTAAGGTTTTCTAACATATTGATTACTATTTTTAAGTCCTTATCTTGTGGTTTGGCCTACTTGATTTCCCCGAGGCCTAACACAGCAGGGACCCTGGCTTCTGGAGGAAGCATACTGCCCTGGTTGTTTCCTGTTGTATGTTTGTACTAGAATCCAGGCATCTGGAAGTAAAATGTTTGAGGTATTTCTTAAAGATATCTGGTCTCATCTATTGGGTAAATGTTCTGCTTTTGTTTGTTTGTTTGATTGTTGTTACCCACCCCTAGTCAAGTGTGGTGGATGTGTGAGCCCTGGAGAGGCTTGCCTGTAAGTCTGTGGAGAGTCATAAAAGAATGGAGATGAGGTAGGTAGGAGGAAAGGCTGATATGGATCTAGGAGTACAAACAAAGAGGCTACATCCTTAGGGGACAGAGGTAGGTTAGGAGGAACTGTTCCTGTGGGCAGGTTGCAGAAGGACTCAGGGAAAGTCTGGAAAGACCAGAACTGAGAACAAGAGGAAGGATGAATGTCCTCTACCAAACCTAGTGTGGTGGCTTTGGGTTCCTGTTAGAGAGAAATTCTATGGATCAACAGGGTCACAAAGAAATGGAGATGGGGACCTAGAAGGAAAGCCTGGAAAGAGGCCATCATATGAAATGTTAATTTACTGGGACAACTTTGCTGGCTAGCTTGGAAATTAGCAGTGACTAAGACAAGATTAGCATTTACTGAGGTGAAATCTTCTGGGAACTGTTTCCTCAGGGTCAACACACAGTGTCCAGAGGTGAGCTAGGCTGTCAGGCTGACAGCCAGATATGGAACTGTGTAAGTTTCCCACCTGGTTCTGGTTTTCAAGACAAGAAGGAGTCATGGAGAAGAGCTCAGGCTTGTCACTGAGAGGCCAAGGGAGGCCACAGGTGAAGATATAGCCCTAATACTAGGGAAAACCCCAAGATAGAAGGGGTCATGGAAAAGGGTTGAGGTTTGGCACCATGTGGCAGGGTGAGAGTCCTTGAATCAAGGTCAGGGGAGTGTCTACTGGTCAAGGTGTGTCTCCAGAACGTGGGGCATTCCAGCACCATGCAATAACTGCCGAGGGTGGGAGACATGGTGTGGAGATGGCCTGAACCAAAGCGACAAGCTGCATGGTCAATGGCTGGTCTCCCAAGCCCTCTGGAGGAGCACAAAATACCAGGAGTCTGACATTGAGCTTTCTGCACTGGTGTTGCCTTGAGTTGATTGTAGCTATTCCTTCCTCTTTAAATAAGAAAGCATTTGCCTTGTTGTTGCTTTTCTTTACAGAAACTTACAGTTATGACTTTGGATATTTTAGAGAGATTTTAAAGTTTTAGAGAGAATTTGGAGTTTTAAAAGACCAGACTTCTAAAGAGGCTTTGTATTTTAAAGAGGAGTTGAGGATTTAAAGGGACTGGATTTTTAAAAAGTATTTGAAATTTTAAAGACTGAAGGACTTTTAAAATTTGGAATGATTTATGTGCGGATATTAATAGGAGATTTTGGAGATGGACAAGAGAGGAAAGGTTACCGTTAACAACAACGTGTTTTTGTGTCATTTTTGACAAGAAATCAATTGTACTGGTTAGTTTTACATCAACTTGGCACAAACAGGAAGAAAGCACATTAACTGAAAAGATGCCCGCACCAAACTGGTCGGTGTCCAAGCCCATGGTGCATTTTCTTGATTGATGATTACTGTGGGAGGTACCCATGGGGGAGGTGGGACAGTGGTCCTGTGTTCTTAAAAAAAAAAAAAAGCCCGATGAGCAAGCAAGCAAGCAGCATTGCTCCATAGCCTCTGCTTCAGCTCCCGCTTCTGGGTCTCTGCCTTCAGTTTGTGCCCTGGTGTGCTTCAGTAATGGAGTGTGGCCTGAGAGTAGGAAGCTGAAATAAAACCTTTCCTCCTCAGATTGCTTTTGGTTATGGTGTTTTGTCACAGAAATAGAAATCCCAACTAAGACATCCATCTTCTACTAGATCCATTCTACTCGAGAGGCTCTCCCTTGAGCATCTAATGAGGTTACTGAGTTTTTCAATTCCATCTTCATTTTGGTGTATGTTCTCCTTAGTATTTCTATCTCTTTCCTGAATTCTAGTTTTAAAACCTGACTTGTTCAATGTATATTTGTATTTTCTTGGCCATCACTCAAGCACTTATTGTTAGCCTCTTGAAGTTCGACAAGGTGTTTGTGTCTTCTTTCAACACTGTAAATTCTCTGATAGTTTGTAACTTTTCTTTAAACTCTGAGTCCTGGGGATTACTTAGGTAATTCTCATTAGAGAGCACTTCTATAGGACGAGAGGGTTTGGCGGGAAGCATGCTGCCTTGGCCAGCCATATTGTTTTTGTGTTGTGAATAGGGCATGTGGGCTTCTTTCTTTGGCTGTATGTGGGATTTGATAACCTGGCCTGCCTTAGCTTGGGCCTGTAGAGGTGTTGGATGGCCAGAGGTAGGCCAGGTGAAGCTGGTGCAGGACTATTTAATTGAGTCAGGCAAAGACGGCACCCAAACCACAGGGCTAAATCTATATCTGTGTGAAGACAGCAGGAGGTAGGGGAAAAATGAGAGCAGGAAGGAGATACTTTCCAGGGAAATTTTGTGCCCAAAGGAGGCTTTTAAGACATAGGCCTGTGGGTGTGGGAATTCACCTCTTCGTCCTTTATTTCATTAAGAAAATATGATTCAGCCATTAGCATATACTAGCAGCTGGTCTGGATTTGCTTTTCAAGAGAAAAGGCTGACTACTTAAAAAATTAAAGGACAAAGGCTTTCTATCAGCAGCTCATTCTCAGGCTTATTTTGGTGCTTCCCTTGCCCAGCAGACTGTAGATTCACCCACTCTTCTCCAAGCATGCTTCAGTCTGTCACCTTGAAAGCTTAGTGTATGAGCAAGCTTACCCACTAGGCATTTATGGTCCAAGTGTAGCCGATTCCGAACAAACACCTATTAAGTAAAGTTAGACTATGTTGATGGCTTAAAACATTTGAACACTATTTTTTTCTGTTGTATTAAATATCTAGCCTGATCTGTTTCTTTTTTCTGCTTGTTTCTGATCTGCAATAAGACAGTAGTACAAAGTGGCAGAATACCATAGAACAAGGACACTGACAGCAAGTCTGGGGGAGGGGGAGCGTGGAAAGAAGAAAAAAAAAGTCACCAGGAAACAGCTTGAAGAGGAGACACAGGCATCTCTCACAAGGCTGATCATTTCCCAGTGACTAGCATCAGCGAGAAAGCCCTTGATGGCCTGTGGGAAGCTTATAATGGCTTCTTGGTTCCCTTCCCATTACTGTGCTAAAATAACTCACATTTCAGAATACCATTCTCAGCCATTCTCCTAAAATCCGTGGAAACCAGCCTAGATGGTTTCATTTTTATTATGTGACAGAAAGGAAAACTAGGTTTCTGACTAACATCCTTACTCTAAGGCAGCCATCACACAAGTGGGTCATGGATAGAACTGGACAGGGGTGACAGGATTCTACATACTCTGCCTTTCCAGCCTTATCCATCCTTCCTGTGGCTCATGACCAGTGTGCCCTGCTAAATAATTTTTTAATGCTATCTGTGTCTTGACAGCTAGGCTGAGATGAGCTTTCACTCACTTGGCATCTAACACCAGGGTTCCATTTGGACTGGCTTGCATGGATCAGTAATTTCCTCTCTTCTTGACAGGACCTCTTCACAAGTCTACTAAATTGGATGTAGTAAAGTGTGCAGTAAAATACAAGCACAATGCAATCAACTAAGACGAAAGCAAGTATGCCTGGTAGGATGAAGGATCTCCAGATAAGCAATGGAAATAGTGGAGAGACGAAACTTCCTGGCAGGCTGTGCTCCAAAAGCAGCATGGCACAAAGCTGGCACATTCTCCTCAGAATTCAGAAATACTTGAACCAGCAAAGGTGCGAAGAGAGTGAAGCAACTTTTCAAACTTAATTACAGCTAACACTTTCTCTTTGCTTTATGTCCCTTGTGAAAGAGTCAGTGGTCCTTCTTTTTTACTTCGGTAGGAAATTCGCAATTGTCTGTTCTGGTTTTCCACACTGGGGAGCATGGGTACCGGGAATGCACAGTGCCCCCACCCCATACACACACATTCAATCATTCCCTCAGAGCTCTTCCTGTCAAGAAACCACAAGGGTGCACGCTAGGGAACCTGCCCTGTGCTGTGGGCTCTTGTCACCCTTTGCACCAATCATCCTTGACCTGCTGAGGTGTTTGTTCTCTCAAGCTCTCAGCACAAAGCATGGGACCTTGGCCTCAGAATCTTGGCTGGACTTCTTCACCTAGAATTCCCTCCCTCTCTTACTCTGTCTGTTCAACTTCTTAGACATTGTGCAGCTCAGCTCTTCCCAACTTTGCCAACAGAGGTTCTTCTCTCATTCCTTCAGACAAAATTTTAAATCCTATGGAAGAACACTGAGTGACTTAAATCAGATTATACACCCATGTGTGTGCCTATGGGACAGACTGGTAGGTAGTTTTGTGGGTCTTACTAGGGTGAAGAACTTGGAGGATACAACAAAAAAGAACTCTTTAAAAGAATTTTCTAAAAAGCAAGAAACCAAGTAATCCAATTAAAAAAATGGGGTATGGAACTAAAAAGAGATCTGACTGTAGAGGATTATAGAATGGCAGAAAAACACTTAAAGAAATGCTCAACGTCCTTAGCCATCAGGGAGATGCAAATCAAAACAAC
>JAQQSO010006388.1:0-11347 GCA_028658305.1 Pachyuromys duprasi
ATCACAGTGACTTACAGGCTGCAGTCCAGCTAATCCCACAAGAGTTAAAGCCAATACTTACTTAATCCGCAAAGCTAGATGTCTCGGGTGTTCTTCAGTAGATGCTGGACTCCTGAAGAAGTAGGCTCTAATGCCAGTGAAGTGATCCAATTGCTATCAAGGTGAGGTCCAGCAGGCAAAGAAACAAGGTTTCCTTCTTCCATGTGCTTATAGGGCTTGTAGCAGAAGGTGTGACCCAGTGAGTGGTGTGTCTTCTAGCCCCAAGATCTGGATTAAAGGTGTGTATTTTTCCTACCTCAAAAGTCTGTATTTGAACTGGGTCTGCCTACTTCATGTCAAGCAAACAATCTTCTAATAGGTGTGCCCTCCCAGTATGAATTTTACTTAGTTCCAGAAGTTGTGTGATGGGAACAAAAATGGACATCATAAGTGTATTGTGGTTATGGTGGTCAATGTTCCTTAAAAAAGGATGAAGTCAGTATCTGTCCAGCTATTGTTTACCCTTCTGATGGTGTTACAATCATCCCTGCCAGAAACATTATCACGTAAGGGGTGTTGTCTCTACCTTGTCAGGGGTCTGAGTGTTCACAGCATGCAGGATAGGAGGAAGACCTCATATATGGTGTGCAGGAAGCAGAGCAGGAAGCTGTGAATGTGGGGTCCTTCTTTCTGTCTTTTATTCCAAAGAGACCAGCAGTCTGTGTGATGCCTCTCCCTAGTTTTGTTTCTGGTCTTGTACTCTTCCCTCAGAGAATCCTCCTTGGATATACTTTCCCAGCTCTACTAGAGGGTGTGGTTTAGTTTATGATTATCCTAATGGTTTCTCGATTCAATCATAGAATTCAGGCACTCAATAAATTATGTTCTGCATCCTCCACTGGTGATTTATGTCCTTTTCTACTTGAGAACTGTCATGCCTATTCTACTGGGCTTTAGTAGTGAGAGATTTTTCAGGTTTCCAAAGGTGCAGCATATAGTCAACAGAAGCCAAGATGGGCTTTGTGGTGTTTTCTGTTCTGTAAACTGATGTGTAAAATACTTCCTATATATTTTTTCTCTCCTCTGTTCTTCACATCTTGGAGAGACTCACTAAGCCTAGAGCATTCAGATATAGTTTCTCTGATTGAATTAGCCCAGCAGTTCCCAGCCCATCTCTTTTGTGAGTCTGGCTCCAATGCTTTTCATCCCTCAGTACAGCATAAATCAGTCAATTTCCTTTGGTCCTTTGACTTTTGGCTCCTCAGTTAGAATTCTTGTGTATCTTTACTGTTGGACTCCCACAGTAGTGCACACAGCTCCCATGTAAAGGGGTGGTGCAGAGTCCCGGCATGCTGGCTACTAAATAAAACCTCTTGTTGTTGCATCAAGCTCTTGTCTTTGTGGGTTATTGGGGTCTGGTGTCTATCCCGAGGAATGGAGGGTCTCCCCACCTTGGGAGTCCAACATTTGGGGGCATGTCCGGGATTAACACAGACCCCCCTGACCCACAAATTCAACCTTGGAGGTAAAAAAAGGCACCAAATGTTTGTCTCTGTGCTGTCTGTTTTGTCTGTTTCAATGTGCTTTAGGTTTGTGCGCTCTCAGCTTGCAACTGCTCAGGTGACTTGCTGAAGTCACCAGAGGAGGTCAGCAGATGTGCCCAGAGTACCACAAATTGTAGCCCTGGAAAGGCTCCAGAGGGTCGGGGGGCCAAGGACACTTGGATGCCTCCTACCTGGTGGACTCGGATGGAGTCCCGTTCTGTAAAAAAAAAAATTCTCGTTCTGACTTTGTAGCTCTGCACTTCAATCTGCCAGGGACTGCAGCTGGTCTCAAAGGGAGTCCACTCTGGCATGGGGAGGTCCCACAGACTGCACTGGGAGTGCTTGCAGGTGGCTGGGGAGACACATGGACAGGCTGCCACAGGGCTGGGGCTGCGTACACGGGAGTCATCAGGCAGAGCTGCCTGGATCCTCCCCTCTACCACATGGAGTGCTGTTAAAGTAACAAGAATATAGGTTTCCACGTGGTAAGTGATATGCCTCACCACCATCGTGAGATTGCAAAGTGGATAGTGGGACCACCATCTTGAGATTCCTGTGTGGTATGTAATGAGTTTGCCATCTTGGGATAGCCACATGGAGTGCTGCAAAAAAAATTACAGATGAGTCTCAGTTTACATTGGTATTAATTTTAAAAATCAAATTGTTTGCACTGGTAAATTCTGGTTTTAAAATCTAATTTTGCCTTGTAAATTTTCACTTCTAGTTTTGGTTATGCTTTATAATTTCTCTCCTACCAAATAGTACTTTGTTTTAATATCAGATAATAATCTTGGTCTCAATCCTATGGGAAAAGACAAAAATACTTTGGTATTTATTTTATTAATTTTACTAAATAAAACCAAGCCATAGGGTTTGAGCTAATTAAAAAAAATTAGAGTTTTTACAGTGTGTCCTGTAAAGAGCTGTTTGCTTGTTAAGCTGCTTTGTTTATCGAAAAACATGTTTCTACCCTGGTCTGCACCTTGAGACAGAAGGAAAAAAGTTTCACTAAGTTCCTTAAAACTTGGTCCAAGTTACTTACATTTTGTTCATGTGACCTTAGACCATATCTGCTACAGAAAAGAGTTTGATGGGAGTTTCTATGTTTTCTAAAAAGCAAGAGAGAGAGCAAAAGATATTTTCTAAAGTAAGAATGTCTGGCTAAGCAGAAAAAAACAAACCTAGAATCCTAAAGGCATTTAGAATGTTGCAGAAGGTTAGTGAATATATGTATAAAGAGCCAGAGAGTTCTGCTGTATCATGGGAGGTAACAGTGCCATCATTAAATAGAAAGTGGCCAGGCACCATGCTGGTTCAGAGATTTTTTTAAAAAGCCATGAGTTTTGCCAGTATCTTTTTTTAGGTCTACCATATACGTTCAGTCCTCTGATTAGTGCTAAGTGCAAAGCTTTTTGATGTTCAAATTTTAATACAAGTGGTAAGATCAGCAAGATTTACTAGCCTCTCTATAAACTGTATTTGATTAAATTGTTTGCTTTGATTTTAGTTCAGAAAGAGCAGATTTAAAGTTATATTAACAACTGAAGTTGGTTAAAATGTTAAGATTTACCTGAGCTCCTTGCTTAGGTTTTTTAAGGTTAAGCCTAGGATAGGTAACTATAAAGCTTGCCTAAGTAGATCTACTTAAATTATAGTTCTCAAATATACATCTAAAATATGCCAAAATTAAAGATTATAGAATTCTGCTTTATAGGACACAGTTTAGAGTAGATGACAAAGGTTGACATGCTGGCCCTCAGGCTTGTCAGTGATCTGATAAATATGGCATTTTAACATGTGTAAGCTTATTGCCACAGAGAGTCCCAAAATCCTAGAAGTAGCTCCCCAAGGTCTCTGAGAAGATTTGGACATGACAGATGACTGCAGGTCTAGATTGTGGTGTGCTAACCACTGGGTGATACTGCCTCAACTTGGCCACTGCTAGGGCCCAGCCTAAACTGTGGACAAAGCTGTGGACACCTGGAGAGCTATTGTTTCTCACTGAGAGAGGCAAGGTGAGATCAATTTCTCTTGTGTTCCTATTTCCACAAAAACAGTCTCTCATCTGTGCCTGGCTGAACTGCCTCTGCTCATGATGCCATGAGACAACAGGAGCCAGGGACACTGCCTAGGTGATAGACTAACTAGTCATTTCTGTCATTTTTATTCGTACATAGATTATTTATTTAGGTTATAATTTATCCTTCTCAGGTTTCTGATCACCTTACGGCTATGCTACCCTAATGATAGCTTTTCAGCTAGAGAGCAGAGAATTAGATCCACTGTTGGCCCATTGGTCAGTTCATTACCTAGCTAGAATTACTAGGTACTAGATGTCTTACTTAAAATAGAAACATGTTGGCCTTGCTCACAGGCTTCATGTCATTTGCCTGTGCCTTAAAATAAATAGCTAGATAAAAAGATTTTAAAAAGCTAGATAAAAAGAGCTTATGTAAGGTCTAAAGATATGTTTATGTTACAAAAATCTAAAGAGTGTTGTTTGGTCTGAAAAAAATGTTTCAGAGATGACAAATACAAAATATTAGAGAGTCTATGTGTTTTAAGGTATATAAATATAAGTTATAAGATAAAAATAATTTAAGACATATTAAAAATAAAAATGTTTTAGCTTTCTCCCCACCTTCTTACTGTTGTGCTTATGTTGTTATAAGATTTCAAAATTTAAAATAAATAGATTTCAAACGTTCAGAGTTTTGACATTGATCAATAGAGTTTTGACAAGGTAATGAATCACTGACAGCTTAGTATTCAGTTATTAGTTTAAAATTTTAATTTCTTTTCGGTTGTCTTCTGGAGATAAACTTAAAGATACTTCTTGTCATGTTGAAAACATCTGTTTAATGTGTATATCAGACCCAAAAGCCATAGCCTTTACTATAGTATGACTATAGTATTCTTACTATCTGAGAAATCTTAACTTCTGTCTCTAGTCTAAATTTATCTCAGCATCTCTTCACCTGGTTGACTCTATCCCTGTATCAGCTATGGACTGTGAGCTTAAATTTGGACTTGCTAAAAGCTGACAAGATCGCCACCAATGTCTTCAATTGGATCAACTAACCAGATGCTTGGGATGCCCCATTGTCCAGCCTTTGACTAGCATTTCAGCCTCCCTAGCCCCTGATGCCAACAGTCCAATTATCAGCACAGAAAAAGCTCCAGAAGATGGACCTTTGGCCCAAATCTCACCTGACAGGATGAAATGCTAAATCAAGGGCGGGGGGTGGGGACAAGAAAAGCCTTCACCCCACAGCTGCTTCATGATTGAAGAAGTTACTAGAAGATGGGGGGACTATAAGGGAAGGAAATTTTAACTTGGCCCTAAACACCCTTCTTTGTTCCTTGACTGAGAAGTGCAAACAGTCCCTAACTGTCCCCTAGTCAACATACCTGAGCACAGCCCATCACTGACTGCCTGTTAGAAAAATCCCTTACCCCTAGAACCCTTCCTGTTTTGCAGTTTTTGCCTTTATAAACTCTGTGATTGTGTAGCTCAGGGCTCTGTTCCACCCCTTGTGTGGGAGCTGTGTGCAGAGCCCCGATGTGCCAGCTACTAAGTAAAACTTCTTGCTGTTACATCAAGCCCTTGTCTTTGTGGGTTATTGGCATCTGGAGTGTGTCCTGAGGAACGGAGGGTCTCCCCACCTTGGGAGTCCAACATTACTATTGTATCCCAGGTGGTTTTAGGGTTAAGGTGCCTGGTACCTGATTGCTCAAATCGGTCTTTGAAAGTTTGCAGGTGATCAATGCAAGCCACCTCATTGGCAAGAAATGTGCCCCTAACTTTGCCTCCTCTGCAGAGAAGAGCATGCTGCTGGAGAGTGGGCGCAGCCTCTTACAGCATGCTCCTGGAGAGTGTGCAGTGAAGAGCATGCTCCTGGGGAGTGGGCAGAGCCTTTTACAGCAGAGTTGTCATCCTCTGGAGCAAGAAGCTTGGGTTCTGATCATAAAGTTTCTCATTCTTGGAGTAAGAAAGGGAAGGTTCTATTTGTAGGATTGTTCTCTTTGAGAACTGACTGACAAAAGGAATTCAGGTCCTCAACATGAGGGGTCCACCAGTGTGAAGCCATTAGGGGTCCTCATAGCTCAGAAAACCACTGGCCATTCAAGAAATACAAAACTGACAGGAAAAACACAAAAACACATACACAAACTCAAACAAAGAGTGTATATACAAAATTTTCAAACATTTTTTTAACATTTCTTATATATTTTTTCTGTACTCCATCCCGATGCTTTCCAACACCCCAACACTATGGGTCCCGAGTTCGATCGTTCTCCTAATAAATATCTCCTGATCTGCCTTCGAGTCATCTCTTGCTGTTCTCTCAGAGTCCCATAATCCTGGCATTAAAATCGTATTCCTTTGTCAGTCATTTCTTAAAAGAAACAATTCCACAAAGAACACCTGCCCCTTTCTTACTCCAAGAATGAGAAACTTATCATCAGTGCCCAAGTTTCTTGCTCCAGAGGATTCCAGCTTTCCTGTGAGAGGCTACCCCACTCTCCAGGAGAATGCTCTTCTGTGCTCATAAGCAAAATTAGGAGCACATTTCTTGCACAGGAGGTGGCTTGCAATAATCAGCTGCTAACATTCAAAGGATAGATTTGAGCAAGCAGGTACCAGTTACCCTACCACTAAAGGCACTAGGGAAACAGTAGTAAAGACACACAGGAAGTCTAACTAAGGAGACAAAAGTCAAAGGATCAAAGTCAATTGACTGATTTTTGTTATAAGACCAGCAATAGAGCCAGACTCACAGGAGAACTGGGCAGGGAACTGCTGAGCTGATCCAATCAGTGAAACTATTTCTGAAACTCTAGGCTTAGTGAGTCTCTCCAACACATGAAGAACTGACCAGAGAAAAGAGATGTGTATTGTACACATCACTTTAGAGAAAGGGAAACAGCACAAAGCCCAATCTTGGGTTCTGTTAACTATAAGCTGCACCTTTGGAAACCTGAACAATCTCTCATTACTAAGGCCTGGCAGAGGAATCATGAAAGCTCTAAGGTTGAAGTGGACAGAATTCACTCTGAAGGATGCAGAACATGAGGTATTGAGTATCTGAATTCTATGATTGCATCGAGAAAACTTTAGGATATTCATAAACCACACCCTCAAGTAGAGCTGGGAAAAGTTTTCCAAGGCTGAATCTCGGGGGTAAAAGCATAAGACCAGCAACAAACCTGGGAGAGGAGACATCACAGAGACTGCCAGTCTCTCTGGAATAAAAGGCAGAAAGAAGAACCCCACATTCACAGCTTCCTGGATCTGCTTCTGGCACACCATATATGAGGTCTTCCTCCTGCCCTCCAGCTGTGAACACTCAGTTCCCTGATAAGGAAGAGAAAACACCCTTTCTCTGATTAAGTCTCTAGCAGGAATAAGAGTAACACCATCACAAGGGTAAACAATAGCTAAACAGATACAGACTTCATCCTTTTTAAGGAACATCGACCACCATAAGCACAATACACTTGTGATGTCCATTTTTGTTCCCAATAGGATGACTTCTGGGACTGAGAAAAATTCAAAATGTGAGAGCACACCTATTAGAAAATGTTTGCTTATGATGAAGTAGGCAGACCCAGTTCAAATACAGACTTTTGAGGTAGGAAAAACACACACCTTTAATCCAGGTCTTGGGGCTAGAAGACACACCTCCAATTGGGCCACACCTTCTGCTGCAAGCCCATATAAGCACATGGAAGAAGGAAACCTTGGTTCTTTGCCTGCTGGACCTCACCTTGATAGCAAGTGGATCACTTCACTGGCATTAGAGCCTACTTCTTCAGGAGTCCAGCATCTACTGAAGACTACTTTATACTTCCAGCCTTGTGGATTAAGTAAGTACTGGCTTGAATTATGATTGATTTAGCTGAACTGCAGCCCGTGAGTCAATGTTAAAATTTCATTTTCTGTATATCTAGAAAGAAGGTTGTTGTGTGGTTTGCTACACTAGAGGACCCTGACTAACACAACATATAAGAAATGGGAGTCTTTAAAATTTTCTACTCTTCAGAAGGTGGATACAATAGTACAAACTAGTTACCATTGGGCTAAGTGTCAACTCATACACACATACACACACACACAATTTAGCAGTGGCTAGTGACTGTTGGTAACTTCTCTGACTAATATTCAAATCTAGCAAACATTTTCAGAGAGAGACAAAGTTCCAAAGTCATTGAAGGGGGAACCTAGGAGGATTTGAAACTAAGAATTCTATGTCATTGTGTCCTGCAGCATGAAGAGAAAACAATCCTAGCTCTTTTTTGTTTCTTTCCTTTGATCCAGGTTAACTTCTAAACTGCCTTTAGCAGAAATGTCAGAGGACCAGGCAGCTGAAAGCTGGGGCTCCACACAGATCACCATCAGGACATTTTCCTACAAGTGGACCATCCAAAACTTCCATTTTTCTCTGGTCAAACTGAGTGAAGCCATGAGCAGTCCAGTTTTCTCCTGAGGAGACAATGACCAAACAAAATGGTGTTTGAAACTACACCAGAATGGGTTCGTGAAGAAAGCAGAGATTACCTTTCAGTTTTCCTGGCATTGCTCAGCTGTCCAAAGAGCCCCATTTGGGCAAAGTTCCAGTTTTCAATCTTAGATGCCAATGGAGAGAAAGAAATAATGTGGAGAGCCAAAGTGTCAATAGTTTCCTACCATACGAACACAGAGGATTCAAAATGTTCATCCCTTGAGATTTCCTCTTGTCCCGGGCTGAATGGCTACTACCTGATGGCAGACCCACACTCTTCTGCATGGTGAGTATGGGCCTCCATGCTGTTAGGAATTCTGGACAGATATCTGCAATTAAGATTCCAAGGTGCACTTTGACAGATGAGTTAGGAAAGTTGGGGGAGAATTCCCTCTTCACAGACTGCTGCCTGTTGGTATCTGGTCAGGAATTCTGGGCTCACAAGGCCATCTTAACAGCTTGCTCTCCAGTTTTCAAAGCCATGTTTCAACATGATATGGAGGAGAAGCGAAAGCACTGAGTTGAGATCAAGGACCTGGAGCCTCAAGTCTTCAAGGAGATGATGGGCTTCAGATATACGGGGAAGGCATCAAACGTCCACATCATGGCCATTGCTGTGCTGGCAGCTGCTGACAGGTATGGCCTGGAGCACTTGAAGGTCATGTGTGAGGATGCCCTCTGCAGGGACCTCTAGGTAGGGAATGCTGCTCACACTCTCATCCTGGCTGACCTCCATAGTACAGAGCAGCTGAAAACGCAGGCACTGGATTTAATTACAGTTCATGCTTCTGAGGTCTCTGAGACATCAGGGTGAAAGCTCATGGTTAAATTCCATCCACCCTTGCTGGCTGAAGCATTCCATGCCCTGGCTTATGCACAGAGGCCTTTCCTGGAAATTCCTCTCAAATGACTGAAGATATAGATCCTGGCATCTGCTTCCTTGTGACCTACACCTGTCTTCCTGAAGCAGCTAGTGTTGTTTCCAGCAATTCCAATGTACACTATGGTGTTGCTGCCACAACACAGTGATTCTGGGGAAGGGCAGCATTGTGGCTCAGGTTTTCAAACAGCTGGAAGAAGGTAGAATGAAGGCCTGATTGACAGCCCTGTATCTGTATTGGACTGAGTAGAACCCATGACCAGGGGCTCAGAGCCAAGGAGAAAACACACATGAACCTGTACTGATATGAGAAGGGAAAGACATAGAAGACATTTCTTAAATCTCAGTTTGTAAGGACTGGAGTGATAACACAATTGGGAATAGCAACTGTTACTGTTTCATTTGACACCTGGAGGCTTCCCAGCACACACAGGAGAAGTTTCGACCTTCTGAAACTGGATATACACAGGATCTGAGGCACATTCTTGTCTCCAAAGCAACACATCTCTGTAAACAAAACTTTACAAATAAAATATAAAATGAATAAAAATGATGAAGTCACTTGTTGGTTTCCGAGGTTTCCATGCTCAGGGAAGGCAAGTTTAGTGCATCTATTTCTTCCCAGCCGTGGATGTTTGTGCAGACTCCTCAGTGTCCCTGCCCTATTGAAACCCTTTTTCCTCTTTAGCACTCAGTGTCTGAGTTCTAAGAGACTGCTGCAACTCCTTTTTTCTTCATTCATTCATTTATTCATTACTTACTTACTTAACATTCTGTGAGAGAAAGGATTAGTGGGAGAGGGGGTGCAGTTCTTTCTTATCTGCTTCCTGCTTGTATAATCCAGGTTCACAGGACCCTCAGAGACCACCAGGAGAAGACTCCATGCAATAGCAAGAGAGCTTTATTACTTGAGCAATCAAACTGGGGACCCAAGTGTCACTGAAGCAGCAGTAGAGAAGTGGGACCCTGAGCCCTGAGTAAACAGGGCCTTTAAAGGGAAAGTCTGTGATCAGGGGGTTTCCATGACAGCAAGCATGGCAGGGGGTCACATCCCTTGACATTACATGATTAGGTAAAAGTGCCAGGTGACCTTCCCTGAATCACAATTACCTAAGGCATACAATCACAAGTGTTATTCTTCTGTACTAGATCTGAAACACTGGGGAGAGTTTTGCCGGTTGATTCTAATTGGTTATTGACAGAGTGTTTGTCTCTATTTTCTATAATGTATTTATTCTGTGATATTTCCTGGAGGCTGTTCCTAGGAGAGTTAACTTTGTTGTCTGCCAAGTGTGCATTCTGTGATATATCCTGGTACCTGAATTCAGCTCCAGTCAAGATGGCTCTTTATTTCAAAATGGAGTTATACCCAGGCTAACATAAACTCTTCACTGGCTAGGGTTTTTGGCTTATTCCCTTGGAACCAGAGACACACAGACACACTATAAAGACAACCAGGGGTGGCCACCACACATGCATACACTAGAGCACACAGTGGAACCCAGTGCTGTGTCCTTCCTTTAAGTAGCCCTGATCAACATCAGTGTAGGCCCTCTCCTGTGTGTCTACACAGAAGGCTCCATGACGAGACTTAACTACAGAGGTGACAGACTAGGGGACTTTCTCCTTTGTTTCTTTGGGTATCAAATACTTGTGAAGTTTTTGGACAAAAATCCATAAGGGATTCTTGTGTACCTGAAACTCAGATTGAGCACACCCTAGGAATTCTTTGACTGCTGCCCTCTTGGCAATTCAAAGGACTCTGAGAGCCCCAGTCCTTGAGATTTATCACTGGAATCTCAGCGGAACATCTGTAATTTTATCATAGAAAATGTACCCTAATTTCTGCATCAATTCCTATGTTGAGTGACATCTGGGTTGTTTTTTTTTTTTTTTTGAGCAAATGTTGTGTACTTGAGCATCTTTCTGATATATGCCTAGGAGTGGTATACCTGGATCTTGAGGAAGCGCTTTTCCTAATTGTCTGAGAAAGTCGCAGATTATTTTCCAAATGGTGGCACAAGTTTACATTCCCACTAGCAATGAAGGAGGGTTTCCCTTTCTAGACATCCTCTCCAGCATCTATTGAAACTTGAGAATTTTGATCTTAGCCAGTCTGGTGGGTGGAAGGTTTAATCTCAGGGTGGTTTTGATTTGCATTTCCCTGATGACTAAGGATGTTAAACATTTCTTTAAGTGTTTCTCTGCAATTCAGTATTCCTCAATTGAGAAATCTCTGTTAAGCTCTGTAGCCCAGTTTTTAATTGGATTACTTGATTTGTGGCTTCTTAATTTCCTGAGCTCTTTATATATTCTGGATATCAGCACTCTTCAGATATAGGGCTGGTGAAGATCCTTTCCTAGTCTATACACTGTCATTTGTTCTGACAACAGTGTCCTTTGCTTTACAGAAGATTTTCAGTTTTATGAGGTCCCCC
>JAQQSO010006389.1:0-11347 GCA_028658305.1 Pachyuromys duprasi
GAGCATGGGTTTGGTTTGGTGGTGTGTATATGTACATTTTCTATGCTGACCACTCTGCTTTAGAAAATCCTAAATGGTTAATATCTGTGAGAGAATAACTCTCCTTCAAATATCATTAGTTTTTAGTTCCTTGGTTAGGGGTTGCCACATTTCACTGTTAATGTGACTGATTTTGCAAATACCTTGGACACTCATCTTTGTGTGAAAGATTTACTTAAGTAAAAAAGGTTAGCCTCAATGTTACCCATTACTGTCTCTACCTCAGAGGCCTTAGTCCCAGATTTAATTAAAAGGGAGACAAAGAAAATGGAGATTAAGCACTCCCACTTATTTTCTTTGCTTTCTTACCAGTTCGTTGGAGTAGGATATCCATGGAGTGATGCCTTATCCCCCAAGATGAACTGCATTTCCCTAACTGTAAAACAAAAAAGCTTCCTCCTTTAGGTTTCTTTTATTTCTGGTGTGTGCAGCCCAACTGACACAAGATTTTCTCATAGACTCTGATTATACACACACACACACACACACACACACACACACACACAGAGAGAGAGAGAGAGAGAGAGAGAGAGAGACAGAGACAGACAGAGACAGAGACAGAGAGACAGAGAGACAGAGAGACAGAGAGAGACAGAGAGAGGGAGAGGCAGAAGGAGAGGGAGAGGGAGAGGGAGAGGGAAAGGGAGAGGGAGAGAGGGAAACTTTAATTCTGTGTCCTTGTCCAGATTTGACAAGGCTGTTCTAGGGCTAGAGCCAGTGTCTAGAAGTCAAGGTTATAGATTCTAGAGATCTAACTATCCCACAGGGCTGTGGTTATCATTTCTTAGGTAAATCTGTCTAAGGTATCCTTCATTCTATCCACTAACATTTTTTCAAATGAGGTCTTTACTGAGCTTGGCCATTTTTCCAACTGCAAATAGTATATACATTTAGTGTTTCTTTTTTCTTTTGTTTTTAAATTTTCACACTTGTCTTATCTTATTTATTAAAATTTATTCACTTTATATCCATGCTCTAGTCCCCTAGTCTTCTCCTAGTCTCACCCACCCTCCCTCTTATCCACCTATGCCCTTTCCCTAGTCCCCTTATAGAGGAGAAACTCCTCCCTTTTCATCTGACCCTAGCCTATCAGGTCTCATCAGGGATGACTGTATCATCTTCCTCTGTGGCAAAGCTGCTTCCAGTAGAGAGAGGTGTACAAGAGCCAGCACTCAGTTCATGTCAGAGACACCTCCTGATCCACTTACTAAGGAAGCTGCTTGGAAACTGAACACCCTACGGGCTATCTCTCAGCAGGGTGTCTAGGTCCTCTCCATGTATGGTCTTTGGTTGGAGTATCGGTCTCTGGAGGACACTGTAGTCCCAGTTTTTTTGGCTCTGTTTTTCTCCTTGTGTAGTTCCTTTCCCCTCCAAGTCTTTCTATCTCTGTCTTCTTCCACAAGGTTTCCTGCACTCTTTCCAGTTTGGCTATGGGTCTCAGTATCTCCTTTGATACCCTGGTGGGTAGAGTCTTTCATAGGTCCCCTTTGGAAGGCTCCTGTCCTGTTCCTGGTCTTCTACTTCCGATGTCTATTTTTAAGCTTGTTTGGCATAAGACATGAGCTTAAGTAAGATCTACTTATCCTGGTTATTGCTTTTTGTCCTTTTTCACATCTTTATTTCTTTTCACAGGTCCTACCACTTGACACCTCACTATTTGAGACTTAATTCCTGTAGGTTCAGGTAAATCATGCACTTGATGGTAAGGTGAAAGATTAAAATAAAAACGCCCTTGACTAATAAATTATTAAATTGTTTTGTAGTATATATAACTAGTGGAATGCATACAATTTTTGGAACTTCTTTTCTTTTGAAGCTATCCCCAAATGTAAAATCAACCAATTATTTTTGTATATTTGCATTTCTGTAATACTTTATCCATATCTAAGTCTCAGCCTTAAGATGTATGTGGTACAGTTAATTGTACACATTTATCAGTTGTCCTCAAAATATGAGACCACAGTTTACTCATGTTTCTGTTACTGAAGAATATCACATTATAACACGTATATAATAGAGCACTAACTTAATTTAAAAAATAGAACAAGTATCAAGATTATTACACATCTCAGCAGCATTTTGTACAAAGATATTGTCTTTCTTGTTTAATGAATTGTACTTACTTCTTTTGAAAAGGTAAATAGATTATTCATTCTGAATTAACTTCAAAGCTGATTACTTTATCTATTATCATTTAGTTGCTGTAGTTTAATTTTAAATACATATTATTTACGTTATTAATATTAATTTAGGTAAATGTTTTTGGTTATTGCAATGCTATTACACAAGTATTTACCTTGAAAATCACATATAGGTAATAGCAGGTTCACATCGTTGTGATGTGTTTGGAAAACTTAATAGCATCTTACTAAAACTGATAGAAAGCAACTGAGGGAGAATATGTACAATTGAGAAGTAAATCTGAATATCCATTTGGAGAGGTTATCTCTGTAAAAGGTTCCTAGTACAACTTAAGATTCAGAGCAAGCTTAAGACACTAAGGTTACCTTCAGTTGTTACCTTCAGTTGTCAGGAGAGGGAGGGAAAGAGTTTTCTCTAAGAAAGTAGCTCTTGGAGACTAATCTCCAGTAGAAGAGAACACATTAAAAAGTATTTGTGCAGTACAGATTGGTACACACACACACACACACACACACACACACACACACACACACAGATAGAAAGAGAGGGAATCAGAGAAATAGAGGGAGGGTACAAATGAGGTGTGGTCCTGGGAAAGGTCTGGATATGTACAGAACATGATCAAAACAGGTACAAAACTGACAAAAAACTAATAAGATTTGAAAAAACACATTAAAAATGCCAACTTAAGGATATGAAATGAGAGAAATAATTCATGATATTTAATTGACTGTTACTGAAGTTAGAATAATAGTGGCATCTACATGGTATGTTATTATTAGATACACAAAATGGCTATTCTTTATTCCAAAAACTGAAAGTATACTTGGGACTAATAATGACTAGATGTCAGTTTACTATCTTGTTGGACATTAGAATTATGCTTTGGGAGACATGGAAAACCACAGTACATATATGAAATGCTATTTTAATACTTATTGGGTTTTCTTATGAAAGGCAGAGATTTAGGCCCAGGAGATATTAAGAGAAAGACAGACAATGTCAGATGCAGCAAACATTTAGTGTTATTGGGAAGAAGCAAGAAATAAACACATAAGTTCATAAGATAAATAAAATCATCCAAGATTGTGATATAGTGTAAAGAAAAATAGAAACTTGGGATAGATTGCTATAAAGTATTGTCTTAAATTCTTAGTGAAATCTTTTCCAGGAAGCTGACATTTGAACATATACTTGAAAAATTGTGTGTTCATAGGCAACAGAAAAAAATTAGGAATGGCATTCCACTGAAAGAAAATGGAAAGATAAATTTTGATGAGGAACAGAAATGAGGGCAACGGTATTAAATTCAGTGGAATATCAGCATTAGATAAACATAGCATACGTAACACGAACCAATTCTATAATAATTGGAAAGTCGTGTTACAAAGTATGAATTTTATTGAAAGCTCAGTGAGAAAATGTTGGGAAATGCAAGGACAGGAAAGGAAATATCTAGTTTTTTTGACGAAAATAACAACTCGCACAGATCTTATATCATGAATAATCACTGAGCAGACAAAGTTAGAATTCTAGGCCTGATAGGACATGGCTGGAACTAGAATCAGAGCCACGAATGATGTAATTAATGTCAACATGAAATTTGGGCTGAGAATCAAAACATTATCTTTAAGTTAAATGATTACATTAAACAACCATTTATGGGATACAAGAATACTGTTTGGAATGATTGATTTGGCTGAAATATATCTTCAAAAACTTATTTAACACTACTAAACAGAATGATAAAAGCCATGCAGTATAAAAGCCACTGGGTACATGTGTGTGTGTAGGTCTGTAGATAAGAAATGCATTGTGTGTGAATGTGTTATACACACAGACATGACATACAGCTCAGGTATGGAATTCAGAGGACAATTTGAGAAAGTCACTTCTCTCCTTTCACTATTTCTGTTCCAGAGAAAGATCTTAGGTCTTCTGGATTGGTGGCTTGGGGCAAACACATTTAACACCTGTCAAATCTCTCTCTGGCTCCACAATTCTGTTTTTTTTTTTTTTCCAAGAAGTTCTTTGTTCCATTTTTTTTACAACCATTTTAAAAATAATTTCCTAAGCCTCTGTGTTTTTCTGCGTTAGATTTAATACCAGATCTCCTTTTTTTCTGAAAATTTTGCTGTACTATCATTTCATTCAAAGCATTGCATTGTTGAAATTATCTTTCTTTTCTATGTTTTTGGTTTTCCTCTCTGTTCATTTCTAAATCCTGAGTGTCAAAGCTTCTCCTTTCATACTGTTTTTTTTCGATAGCACAAATGAAATGCTCAGTTTTTTGTTGTTCTTGTTTTTTCGTTTGTTTTTTTTTTCTGTGAACTATTGAGAAATTTCCCTTAAGTGTAAGGTTTTAAGGTATTATCTTTCTGCTTTGAATGTTTTTATTCATATTGGTTACAATCTTAAATTCTTCATTGTTTTTCTCTTTAACTTTCTCTTTACCAGGTAATTAAAATACATCAATGTTTCTTTTTAGGAAATTTCAGAGGATATTACAAGCATAAAATATAAAACTCGTGAATAGAGATGATAATCACTCTTGAAATACAATAGTGCTCAATTAAGTTATGGAAATTGAACAATGACATAAATATAACATAAACTGTAAGAATACAATATAAATATAAGGAAAATGAAAAACTCAATCCATAACCAACATCATCCCAAACCTGCTTCTATTATTACTACAAAGGATTAACTATAACTGGAATCCTACAATAAGTTTTAATTTAGCATAATTAATAAAATTTTATTTTATTAAGTTACATAAGGCAGTTCACCAAGCTTCAATTGTCTTTTGTTGCTGGAATTTTAGGTAACGTAAACAATTTTATTCATAGATTGTCCATGAGATTACCTTATTTGATACTTGTTAACACTTAATGATACCCTTTGCATTGGGTGTATTGCAGACATGTTACCACTTATTCAATACTTCAACTCAAGTAATACAGGGAGTTGGTCATGTTGTATCTAATCACGAAATTATAGTGCAATTACAGTAAAATTATGATTCTACATTCACACAATTAGTGAGGAATTTAGATGAAATTATTCAATTATAAGTTAATAATCTGTTTCTCATTAAGCCTTCATACATTATTGTTACTAACTACTGATGATTGCAGTATGAGTTCTCATTAAAAATAAAGGTGCTAACTAGTTATTCCTGAGTATAATTGAGTTGTCCTCTGAAAATTATAGCTAGATTCACCCAATAATCTTGAATCTCTGTAATGAACTAGTAGAGATGAACAGAGGTGACAGGGATAGGAGAAATAAGAAAGTACAAGAACATTAAATAACAAGAAGCATTAAATTCATATATGGAATTGTCAATGAGAAAAAATAATAAATAATAAATGAAAATTTTATACTTATAATTTAAGCATATTATTTGCCTTGTTACAATATACATCTAGCTATATTAGAATTATTTATTGAAATTTTTTTCACCTAATAATTTCTCATGTCAACATAAGAAACAATCCCTCTAAATATTTCTTTTTAAAACATATGTGTATGCATAAAAACAATAAACAAATGAGGCCATTAATTTAAGAGACAATAAGAGAATATCATGGATAAGGTCAGGAATAGAAAATAGAAAACGGAAAGGCTGTAACTGTATTTTATATTCCCCCATCAAAGTAGTTTATATAATGTGTATATATGTATGTCAATGTCTTGTTATGTTTACGTGACTATAGTTCCCATGCTTGCCAGAGGCATCATATTACTTTGAAGATCAAATTAGAAGATATATGATATCTAAAGTAGGGATAGTAAATAAACTTGGGTCTTTGCTGACATCTACTTTCACATTTCATGTGTACTTATATTGTATCTGTTTATTAGTTCTTCAAACTTTGACTGTGTATGTGTGTGTGCGTGTGTGTGTTGGTTTTTTGAGACAGGGTTTCTCTGTGGAGCTCTAGCTGACCTGAACTCATTTTGTAGACCAGGCTGACCTTGAACTCACAGAGAGCTGCGTGCCTCTGCCTCCCCAATTGCTGGGATTAGATGTGTTTGTCACTGCACCAGGCAAAAAATATATATATATCTTTTGGTACGTTTCGTTTTGTTGTAAGATTGGTACCTATGTATTTTCTTTCATTTATGTTTAATGTCTTATTTTTGAGAATTTGAATTTATAATAAAATAAGGCCATATTTACCCAGGTTCTCCTCTCTGTACCTATCTCTATTTAACACAGCCCATCTCTCCATATATATATTTCTCTCAATAATATATATATATATAGGTATATGTATATCACAATATATATTGGGAGAGGGGTGTTGTGTTGAATAGAGGTAGGTTTAGAGAGGAGTTTAGAAAGAAACATATGTATTTCTTTTTTCATATATATATATATATATATCTTTTATTTTTATTGATTGCAGTTTATTCCCTTTGTATCCCACCTGTAGCTCCCTCCTGCTTCCCCTCCTCATCCCACAGCTTCCATCTGTTCCCAGCCTATCATATCTCATCAGCAGTGGCCACATTTTCTTCCTCTGTTGCCTGGTAAGGCTGCAGCCTTCTCAGGAGGAGGTGATCAAGGAGCCAGCCACTGAGTTCATGTCAGAGGCAGTCCCTGTTCCTGTTAAGAGGGAACACACCTGGACACTGAGCTGCCACGGGCTACATCTGTGCAAGGGTTTTATAGTATATTCTGATCATACATAGTAGATTTTGATCATTCTTTTTCCATCCCTCATCTCCACCCTGATTGTCCTCAACTCCCTATCATCCAACTATGTTTTCCCCTCCCTCTTTATCTCTCTACACCAAACACGTAAACAAAAACCCCAAACAAAACAAACTAAAAATCAGTACAAAATGAGACAATGTTTTATGAGCTCCCATTTGAGTTGCTTTTATCCTCTAGTAATTTTGAAGTGAGTGACAGTGAAAACGCATGTGTGATTATTTCTAGTAGAATATAAGCCTGATGAGTACATGTTCTGGAGTAGTACACCTGGATTCTCTGGTGGACATGTTTTAGTTCTGTTTACAAACCTCTAAATTGGTCTTTAAAGTGTTTAGGCTAATTTACACTCCTTTCAAAAGTTCCCCTTTTGCCACATTCATATAAGGATCTTTGTCATTTGTATTCCTAATGATACCCATACTTAATTGGATGAAGTAGAATTATAATAGTTTTAATTATTTTTATTGTCTTGAAGACCATGATAATGAGAACTCTGTAAGCCTTTACTATATTTCACTTTTTTTTTTTTAGAATCTACTTATCAATTCCCTGGACCATCTTAAAATTTATCTGAGTTCCTTGTTTATGCTGGAAACTAATCATCTGTCAGAAAAATATCTAACAAAATTTCTTCTGTCATGTTGTCCATCACTTCTTTTGTTTCACACATCCTTTAAAATGCTTCTGTGATCACAGTATTTTAACAACAACAACAAAAAAAAAACAGAGAGAAGAATAACGAATATAGAAGTTGGTCACTGTCAAATAGTCGGATGTTGATGTAAAAACCCAACCTCATGTATTTTGGAGGAATGTGCAAGACTTTGGGTTTAGACTTGAAAATCAGATGAATGCTAACAGGCAAACATAAACTTTTAGTAAGAGAATGTAATACAGACTTGCTGAGTGCATTGTGGAATATTTCCAATATACTCCTGATGAATTGTTGCATTGTATTTTACTTTCAAGTTCAAGTTCATTTAATTTGAGAAATGGTTTTATGATAACTAATCACATGGGTCGTGACATTACCAGATATTCACTGATGATTTGTTTCAAGCTTTATTTCGCTGTGGTTATGCACTGTGGTCAGGTGGAATATGTGGAGAGTTTTTTTTTTCTGAATTTTTAAAGGTTTGTTTTTTTTTTATAAATAAGAGAAGCTTTCATATGTGCTGATTAGAATATGATTCTTTGGCCTGCCTTCCTACCACATGGTGTATGTGAAGAAATACAACCAGAGGTTTGACCTCTACAATACCACATGGCATGGTTGGGCAAAGAGGCCTCCTTGAGACCATGCCATCAAGCAAAGACTAGGGGAGACAATCAGAGGCTTGCCAGCCATTTGGCCCAACCTCAGCAAAACCACTTCAGTGTGCACTTCTGAGGTGAACAGATGGGAGGTAAAGGAAAGTGAAACAATTTGAACAGTATAAAGAAAAGTAAAACTGGACACCAACGGTGGAGAGGAATAGCCTGTTGTGATTAGCCTACCACTCCACCTGAGGACGTGATGAAGTCCCAGCCTAAGGCCTCAAACCAGGCCAATGACTCATTGCAATTAATATTTGCAAGTAAAGATATGTGGGAAAAAGGATATACTCTGGGACACATTGTGACACACTTTAGTTTCCAAGATGGATTTAATCCGTTAATTTACTTATTTGTTCACTTTAAATTCTGATTGCAGTCCCTCTTCCCTCTTCTCCTCCCAGTCCCATCAACACACACCTATCCTCTTCATTCCCCACCACCCCTTAGCCTTTAAGAAAGAAGACATTCCATGGGTACCAGCTTACCCTGATGCATCAAGTCTAAGCAGGACTAAGCGCATCATCTCCCACTGGCTATAGACGGTAGCCAAGCTAAGGGAAAGGAATCCAAAGGCAACAAAGTCAGAGACATCCTCTGCTCCAATTGTTAGGGGACCCACATAATGACCAAGCTGTGCATTTGCTCTATATGGGTAAAGGGCCAAAGTCCTGCCTATGGTTGGTGAGTCAGTGTTTGTAAGCCCCCGTGGGTCCAGGATAGTTAACTCTGCAGGTCTTCTTGTGATGGCTTTGACCACTCTGCCTCCTTCAATCTTTCCTCCAACTCTTCCACAAGACTCTTTGAACACTGTCTACTGTTAGGTTGTTGGTCTCTGTATCTGTTTCCATCAGCTGCTGGATAGATCCTCAGAGAAGACAGTAATGCTATGCTCCTATCTGAAAGCATAGCAGAATATCATTAATTGTGTCAATGGTTAGCTCTCTCCAATAAGATGGGTCTTAAGTTGGTCCAGGCATTGTTTGGCCATTCCCTCAATCTCTGTTGGTCTTTATCCCTGGATGTCTTATAGGCAGGACAGACTTTTGGTAGAAGATGGGGGGGGGCATTGGTGTCCCCATCTCTCCACTGTGAGTCCTGCCTAGCTACAAGAGGTGGCCACTTCAACTTCCATATCTTCTGCTGCTAGGAGTCTCAGTTAGTGTCACCAAATAGACTCCTGGGAGCCTCCCCATTTCTAGGTCTCAGTCTTATCCCAGAGATACCATCCTACCAATTTCCATTCTTTTTCCCAGCCCTCTCCCCTCCCCTCTCCTCTCCCTCCACATCTGATTCCCATGCCCTCAGTTCCCCTCCTAACCCCCTCTTATACCCAGTTCTCTCCATTCATCCACTTCCAATGTCTATTTTATTTACTGTTCTGAATGAGATTCAAGCATCCTCCCTTGAACCCTCTTTGTTACTTAGCTTCTTTGGGTCTGTGGATGCTCGGATGGTTATCCTGTACTTTGCGGCTAATATCCACTTCACGTTAAAAGTCTTACAGAGATCAGGGATACAAGGTGCATACCTAAACACAAAAAAGCATATACAGCAAGTCTATAGCCAATAACAAAGTAAATGGCAAGAACCTTAAAGAAATTCCACTAAAATCAGGGGCAAGAAAAGCTGCCCACTCTCTCTGTATATGTGATTCCTCAAAATTCTACCAGAGAACTTCTACGCTGGAGTTAATAAACACTTTAAGCAAAGTCACTGAGTACAAAATTAACTAAAAAAATCAGTAGTCCTCTTTTATACAAATGATAAATAAGCTAAGATATTTTTATATTTTTTATTTTTTATATTTGCTTTTTTTATTTTCTTTCGTGGGGGAAGTTGCAAGGATAGAGACTGGATATGAAAGGATGGGGAGAGCAGTGGGACTGGAATGCATGATGCGAAACTCAAAAAGAATTAATAGATTTTTAAAATATATTTATTATTATATTAATTACAGTTTGTTCAACTGGTATCCTAGCTGTAGCTCCCTCTCTTTCCCCCTTCAAATTCCACCTTCCCCCCTCATCTCTTCCCATGCCTCTCCCCAATTCCACTGATAGGGGAGGTCCTCCTCTCCTTCCCTCTCATCAGGACTGGCTGCATTGTCTCTGTGGCCTGATAAGGCTGCTCCCCTCTCAGGGGGAGGTGATCAAAGAGCCAGCCACTGAGTTCATGTCAGAGGCAGTCCCTGTTCCCATTACTAGAAACCCCTCTGAGGCTGAACTGCCATGGGCTACATCTGTGCAGGGGTTCTAGGTTATCTCCATGCATGGTCCTTGGTTGGAGTATCAGTCTCAGAAAAGACCCCTGAATCCAGATATTTTGGTTCTGTTGCTCTCCTTGTGGAGCTCCAGTCCCCTCCAGGTCTTTCTATCTCCCCCTTTTTTCATAAGATTCCCTGAACTCTGCCCAAAGTTTAGCTAAGAGTCTCAGCATCTGCTTGGATGCCCTGCTGGGTAGAGTCTTTCAGAGGACCCCTGTGGAAGGCTGCTGTCCTGCTCCCTGTCTTCTCCTACTTACTCTGTCTCCCCGTTTTGAGCTTCTGAGTGAGGATTAAGCCTCTTTCCTAGGTTGTTTTTTGTTGTTTAGCTTCTTTAAGTATACATATTTTAGTATGTTTACCTTATATTATAGGTTTAATATTCATTTATAAGTGAGTATGTACCATGTGTATCTTTCTGCTTCTAGGATACCTCACTCAGGATGATCTTTTCTAGGTCCTATCATTTGCCTGCCAATTTCATGATTTCCTTGTTTTTAATTGCTGAGTAGTATTCCATTGTGTAAATATACCAAAAATTTTGTATCCGTTCCTCAGTTGAGGGACATCTGTATTGTTTCCAGATTCTGGCTATTAAGAATAAGACTGCTGTGAACATGGTTGAGCAAATGTCCTTGTTGTGTAGTTGTGTTGAGCGTATTCCAGGTATATCTGCATAGGATCCCTATGAGTTCGAGGCCAGCCTGGTCTACAAGCTGAGTTCCAGGGCAGCCAGGGCTACACAGAGAAACCCTATCTCATAAAACAAAACAACAATTAAACTAACAAAAACTATATCAAGGTTTTCTTGTTTAATAAAAAGAATTATTTTAGTATTGATTATTCCTAAAATATACAAA
>JAQQSO010006390.1:0-11347 GCA_028658305.1 Pachyuromys duprasi
TATATATATATATATATATATATATATACACATAATGGAAGGACTATAGCTTAAATTTTATGGTTTCTGCATGTGCCCATTTACAGTTTAAGTTTTAGCATCTTTTCTAGCCCCAAAGTACTTTACAAACTGTTAAGGAAAATCTAGTTTTAGATTGACAGAGCAGATGACATGATTAGTGGGGGCATGGCCAAATAAATAGTAAGATCCTAGAAGGTAAGATTCTCACCTTCAGCATTTTCGTGAGTGTTTCTACAGAATTGGTAAGGAATTACTTTAGGTACTGGCCTTATTCCAAAGCTTGTAGCCCAGACTTCCCATGGGGGTCACATGAAGCAGAAAATTTAGGTGAAGCCTCAGCTTACATATGGAATGAACAGACATTGCTCAGGCTTGGGTTACATGAAAGCCAGTCATATTGAAATAGATTTCTGGCCACTTGTCTACTTTCTAGGAAAATGTCATTTAGAATACTTTAGTAAGTACACAATAACTTCACAGATAAATGTATAGGTGAGAACAGCAGCTGTTGGTTCCCCAATATATTGCACTGTAAAAATGTAATTGTCTTTGTATGCTCTTGATTGCAATCAAGAGTGTGGTCACATGATTATAGTCACGTGACATGCAGTCACATGTTCTCCCATCTTCACTGCTGATAGAAATGTTCTTGAAATTCTTCTAAGAGATACTTCTGTTGAATGTAAACTAGGTATTGTGTTCTAATACAAATCTGCTTCAGGGATTTACTGTATTCACTTTGAGAAAGTAAAAAGTTGTTCACTGGTAATTTGAAAGAATAATAAAGAAGTGCAAATTCAATTCTTTGCTTTGAAAACTAGCTAATTTTTCTGGGTTTTGCTAACAAAGGAAATCTTTCTCATCTATTCAGTAATACCTTTCTTTTTAGGAAGAAGCATTAGCAATCACTGAGAATTCAAGAACATCTTCTTTTCTCCAATATTATATTATCATGTAATTCAAAACAATTAAAATTCCTTACATCTTTCAGTTTCATGTTTAGAATCTATATTCATTTTAGTAAGACAACCTGCTGTTTAAAGTTATATTTTATAGCTGTTTGGATTTGGTAAAAATGTGTAATATGTGTAATAGAAATAGGTAAGAATAATTCCTATTTCTTGTATTTAATCTATCTCGAGTATCTGTATTCTATCACTTATATTTTATGGGTCTTTTTGTTAATTTAACAAACAACCATAAGTTTAATGACTTGAAGAGCAAACTTATTATATATATTTATGTAGGTCTGAGGTTCAACATTTATCTCACTGCTTTAAATCAAGGTGTTGGTAGGACTGATTTTATTCTGAGCACTTAGGAAAATTTTGTGCTCTTGATTTTTTTTTCTAATTTCTTAACCCACTTGAATTGTGTGGTCTTGCCCCTCCCCCATTATCAAAGCTTTTGAGACAAACCTTCTGATGTTGAACTTTTCTAACATAGTAGGAAATAATTATTAGATTAGGCTCAACTAGACATTCTAAAAAAAAAATTCTCATTGGCAGGTCTTTACACTCATACCTACAGAATCTATTTTGCTTTGTGAGGGACAAATCCACACGTTCTACACATCTTTGGGGATGCTTTATTTTGCTTGCTCTAGATAATCAAATCCAGTTACTGTATTCAACTTAAATGAAACTATCAAAGTACTTTACAAAACCAGGTAAAAGGCGTCTTGTATCCCTACTCAGTAACGATCTTTATTTCCTCATCTCAGCACACTCTATATCAACTGTAAGCCAGCAAGCTCAGTATTTGTACCACGGTTGTTAAAATATCTTTCTTTTCCACAATGCTTGCTCATGACATGCCCAAATCTACAGAATAAACTTTAAAGACAGTAGTATATGTGGTAAATATTTCTAATTTTTTTTCCTTTTCTGGGACCTTGCCAAGATTATCTCAGGGCTTTCCCATCTTCAGAATCACCCAGGAGAAAACATATCATTAGCTTTAACAACATTTGAACATTTCATTAAAGACACAATAGTAAAGAAACTAGGATAATTTGACAAATCTCAGTTTTTTGAGAATTACACTGACTCATTTTACCTGTCCAGAATATTAATTTGCCACTGTCATCACTGTAAACACTTTGCTGTATTTCTTATATATAAAATAATTATAGTGATCAGCATTCAAAACACGTTTACTCTTTTCCTCTTTCATGTTTAATGTATTTTAGTAGAAATGTTCATTAGCATACTATGCTATTAATTACCATATTTTACCATTCATTTACTGAGTTAGACATAAACACCTAGGTTTATGAACCCAAGCTTTTCTTCCTGCCTTCTCATTAACGGTTCTGTGAATTAATGAGCAGCAAAATGAATAGACTCTTCTGTCTTTTCTGATTGTCTTGAGCTTGGAATCATCAGCCAAAAAGCATTGCCTTTGGCAATAAACTGGAGTCATACTATTGGAATACTCCACTCCACTGTCTTTAAAGAAGCTCCAGTGTTGTTGCAACAACTACTGTGGTTATGGCTGCTGTAGAAACAAAAACATCTGCTCCAGAGGCCTTGCTCTAGTTATTACAGCTCCTGCCATCAAGCAACACTTTTGAAAGAGTACAGGCTCAATGAACTCTAGATAATTCTTCTCCATAGGTGGCTGTTCACACCCAGGATGGGAAGGGGGTACTTCCTTAGTAGAAAGGCTACAATTGATACAAGTCAAGGCTGCTCACAAGAGAAGCTTGTGACTGGTATTGGTGCAAGGTTGGTGACTGCAAATCCTGCATGCTTTGCCTGTTTTGTATGGCTGTGATTAATGGTTTTCTCATCCTAGCATTGTGTGCCAGGACACTCGTTCTGGCTGGGAAACGGGCTATTTTCCAGGCATGGTGCACTAGTCCTGGAATCTTTTGCTGTGCACTTCCTTTTTGGTGTAGCAACATTACACCCAAGAAACACTTTTCTTAAAGGACTTTTTTATTGTTTACTGGTGGTCTTTATCATGTGCTGATCCAGCTACAAAGGTAACACTTAGACATGATGAAATCCTGAACTTCAAATCTGAAGTCTACCAACAACAGGAAGTGGAAGGGAGAGGCTAGAAAAAGACTCCCAAGGCTGGTGTCTCCAGGATTCCCAGGGCTGTGAATCCTCAGTTCATACAACAAGCAGTTGGATGAAAAGTTTTAAGGAAGTTCTGGGAGCACAGATTGGACAAACATGAAAAGGGGTTGGGGGTAAGGAGCTAAGACTATTAAACACAAGAACCTGTAGAAAACAAAGACATCAGATCTCAGTGGTTAGAAGGGGTCCGGAGACTTGCAGAACTTCTATAGTCACTGACCAAATCTCTCTCTCACTCTTTCCAGATACCACATACATGCATGTGATGAGATATTACTCTGTTGAAATGGAGGAAGGTCTGACATAGATGAGCCTTGAAGACACTATGCTAATGAAATAAGCCACCATCAAAATAAAAAAATAGTATCTTCCTTCCACCTATATGAGGCATTTGTACTAATAAAAGTCGTAGAGACAGATGTGTGTGTTATTACATGCCTGTGAGCCGAAAGCTCTGGAGGCAAAGGATAGTTCTAGCTAACCTGCATCCTGAACACAAAACAGTAAGAACATATTCATAGAGACAAAGTATAATGTTTGAATTTGGAGATATAGGAAGAGAAGAGAGACTTTTGTATAGAGTTTTACAGTATGAAAACAACTTATAGATATCAATGGTGATGGTGGTTTTAGAACATTTTCAGTGTACTCAATACCACTCAGCTGTGTTATGAGACCTGGTAATGGGAAGGCAGGAAGAAAAGCTTGGGTTCATAAACCTAGGTGTTTATGTGCAATGCAGTAAGTGAATGGTAAAATATGGTAATTAATAATATAGTACGCTAATGGACATTCCTACCAAAATACATTAAACATGAAAGAGGAAAATGGTAAATGTGCTTTGAATGCTAATAACTATGAATCATTTTATACATAAGAAATAAAACTAAATATTTACAATGATGACAATGGCATATTAATATGCTTGGAATGGTAAAAACTGAGTCAGTGTAATTCTCAAAAACTCAGACTTGTCAAATTCTTCTAGTTTCTTTACTCTTGTGTCTTTAATGAAATGCTTGAACATAGTTTAAAATAGTTAAAATGATAAATTTTGTTGTATATGTATTCCTATTACTCCCAGCACACACACACACACACACACACACACAAACCAAACAAGACTTTAGGATGCTCATACCCAAAGAAGCCATAACAGGAACTGTGGCACTAGCTGTCTTTAGGACTTGGTTTAGTCTTGACTCTTAAAACTTGGGTTTTACAACAAAGCATCAGGGTTAGCTTTGAAGGTCCAGTGCTTGCTTTGCCGTAGTCTTCAGTTTTGGGCACTTAAAACCTTAGGCCATAAGTCCACTTCTCAGTCTAGATCCACAAGCCTCTGGGACTTGCAAATCTTGTAGTCTCCAGATGCTTAAGAACTCAGGAAGGGAAAGGTTAGGGGAGCTCTTTGTGTCTATTCTGCTTTTCCATCTGAATAGAGCAAGGCAAAGACAACCATAATGCTTCTCTGAATGATGGGCTTGAGAAGGTTGAAGAACAGGGGAAAACTGTATGCAGGCTGAATTCAATTTGATTACAGAAAATATTATGTGAAAAATCTTTGGGCTTTTAATCTGGGTTTGCAAATCACAAAAACCACTAAGCATTCCACTCCTTACAGAGTGGCTGAATGGATTTCTTTGTACCACTAGAGAAAACTAAGATATCACAGACTTCTAAATCCAGTCTGTTAATGGGATATTGTTGGACACATAAGAAGTAATCACCTGTTTATCCACCTTATAGGCTTATCATATATTTCTCCCAGTTGTAACTTTGTGCCCTCTAACTAATATCTTCTCATTGCCAGGGCCCTGTCTCTGGAAGCCAACACTCTGCTCTGAAATCTTTATTCTTGGGTTGGGTTTTAAGGCTGGATGGAGCTTCCATGTAAGTCTCCTACTCAAGGAAAAACTAGTCTCTAAGCTTCAATTTCAAACTTCCTTGATTTTTGCTGCTATGAGCTATTCTATTTTCTCCACAGCAAAACATCTACTTATTCCAATAAAATTTTAAACAGCAAAGCTCTGACATTCAGAAAAGCTCATTTTTAAAATTTTAATATCATAGCACTATGTTCATATGTGGTTTTGTGAGATGACAGGGCTGTTTTGAGAACACGCAGTAAGGAAAATAGCAAAGGTATTGTCCAAACCAGACATCAGAGAAGTTGTTGCCTTACACAGCTGCAGACGTATGATCAGGGGAAGTCTGGATTTGGTGAATTGTAATACTTTCAAGATAAGTATTATGAGAGAGGACATAAAGCTAATTGTTTTCCTAGGTTTAACTCTGTTGTAGATTTTGTTTTGTTTTGTTTTGGTGGTGGTAAGTACATAAGACACATTCATTAGTAAAAGTGTAAAATCCAGTGTGAAATTCCACAGCTTCAGAGAGCCTATTCCAACAGAACTTCACTGAGATGTGTAGATGTTGGAGCTGGTTAATTTCAGTGTGTAATGTTTTCATTTCCAAGTTTTTATAATAAAAGTTTTTATTTTAATTTTTATAATTATTTAAATGTTTTCCTGGGTTGTACTAAACATGCAAACTATTCACAAAGTATTACAAATATATATATGAAAAAAGTAATATTTAATCAGAAGAACAGATTGGAATTCTCTGCAATAATTACTACAACTGCTACCTTCTTACTTTTATTTAACATTTTGTTTAAGAAGTATATACACACTGGTATATTTTCCAGTGTTTTACACCTGCAATTGATCCACCAAATTTAAATATCCTTAGTTAGCTACTGCAAAGTTCTTTGGGAATCATTAACAGTGTAATTGCCATTCCTTTTATCATTTGTTACTAAAAATAGAAACATCCAGGCAACCTTAAGCCCACTGAGACTGTGATCATAGAAGGCTTTCACAAGGAGTTTTATAATGTTCTAACTACTCACATATCAAAGTCGGGAGTTGCTGTCGATTGCTAATACTGACCAGGCTGAATGTGTGCTCGTGGAGGTATACAAGGAAAAGAGCTGTGGATATGACTGGCTGACTTCTTACCTTATAATTGTGAACACCAGCATGATACCATGTTTCCATGATTCTCAGGGAGACACATAATTATTGTGCCATTTCCTCTTTCTCCTTTCTGGTACTTCATTGATTATTTTTTAGGTTAAAAATGAAACAATGGTTTTTATAATTCAGTTAATTCAGTATCATAAGTTTAGTATTGTATGTATGGTTGGAGATATTTTAGATTTTTTAGGACATGAGAGTCCAGATGATGACAGCCATCCCTTGGATACTGGTTATTGTCTGACATTGGAATATGTTAAATATTCTCATTGTCTCCCAAAAATAAAAGTAAAAAAGTTCAAATTAAGTTTTCATATTTTAATCAGTTTAAAGGTTTTTAATTTTAATTTTATTTTTATTAATTATAGTTTATTCATTTTGTATCCCAGCTGTAGCCCCTCCCCATCCCCTTCTAGTCCTACCCTTCCTCCCTCTTCTCCTATTCCCCCAGTCTCTCTCTCTCTCTCTCTCTCTCTCTCTCTATATATATATATATATATATATATATATATACACACACACACACACACACACATATACACATACACACACACATAGACACACACTTGCATCTTGCATACAATAGCAAGTATGATCCTAAACGCAAGGGAAATGCAAGCTTGCTTTCAAATACAAGTGAGAAAAGTTACAAACAACAACAAAACCAAAAAACTGCCTGAGACTAAACAACCCGTTTAGAGTGTCCAGATACAGAAATTTAGTTAGATGCTGGAGCCATTCAATGAATATCAACACGAAACATAGACTTGACATATTACTATGCTGGAAGCACAGACCACATATTCCACCATGTGTATTACATTTGTACCATGCTCCTTTCCTTCCCTCTGTCTTCCCAATTAAAGTGCACACTATTGAGCAGAGACAAACATAAAGGTATGCAGTAACATAAATTTAGGGGTGAGGTACCAATCCCATAATGAGAAAATCTTTCTGTGTCCATATAGCCACCCAGAATGAAGGGTCCATGCTCAGTCTCCTTGTGGCCTCACAGGAAGGAATGAAAGCATGTATCTGTTGTGATGAATTCCAGAGGTTTTCCCAGCTGCACATCTGGAATATTCTTTTTAAATTTGTCCTCCCTTCTTGCCTGGAGTCAGAACTCAGCAGCCCAAGACTACAGGAACCATGTGTTCTAAGCTGAATTTAGGATAAAACTATCAGATCTGTCTGGGAAAGCTAGGCTATACCTGGGTTGACATGAAACAGAAATTACTTTCCCTGAACCTGGATCTCTTCTGTCAGTCATAAATGACTATAATACCAACCCATGCACTGAGAGGAATTAAGAAGCCATTAATTTTTGGTTTATTCAAGAGCCCCCAAAATAGTTATATAAATTATTATATACCATGTATATTTTTAATGAGCATACTCCAGCCTGCAAGTCATCCATATATATAAGTACATTTTTATTAAAGTCAGGCATTAGACTATAGCAAATTGAGCAACTAGGGCCTTATAAGAGTTAGAGTTTGTTATTTAAATTATGATATTTTGTTCATGCTTTTTGAAAAAAACTTGCATTTATAGATTATGGCATCAAAATGCCATTTGCCTTGATCAGTGGGCCTCCTCCATCTGTATGCACAAACCATTCTGTCTATAGTTAGTGCTCCCCTGAGCTCATCACACATGCAGATCTGCTATGAATCTGTTGGACTGAGACACAATTAAAATATTAAACATATCTACCACCACAATCCCAAATGCTCTCTTACCCCTTTGTGGTCCTCTCTTCTGCTACTCCTGATTTTGGCTTCTCTTAAGTCACAAGGCAATGACTAACTCTATCATCAACTGTTAGCTTGCATTTCTTAGACTTTCATGTAACCTGTAATATAGTGCACTTTCTATTTTTTATTGATTTCTGTCACACAGCAATTATTACTGCATTGTATAACATGTTCACAGCCTTTTAATACTAAATGATCCAAGATCTTTTTATCTATTGGGAGGCCAACTCCGGTCAGTTCCAATCTTGAAGTATTTCAGATAGGTGACTTGTTCATTCATGAAACAAGTTTTCATATAGATAAAGCAATTAAAAATAATACTAAGAATAAGCAATGCCGAATTTCTTAGAATTGTCACAGTGTATCTTAGATTTATTCATTTCTTCCAGAGAACATATGCAGCGGCAAGGAGACTTAGATGCATTCTTTATTCTGGGTGGCCAACATGCACAAATAAATACTATGAAGTTAGTAGCTAATGCAAGTCTAAAACAAGAGATCTTACCTCATGGATATGATAGCTTCCTAGGACCTAAAATTCTGTATTTAAATTCAATCAGAAACATAAGTGGACCTTGTATGTAAAAAATAGACTCTATACAATCAATCTAGTCATGCATTGAATAAATTCCCAACAAATAGGTCAACAGTTTTGCAGGGGAAGGGAATTATAGTTTGTTTTTCTATCTCACAAATAACTATGGTTTGGTGACTTAGACAAAAGACACTGAAGACTGGAGAGATGCTTCAGTGGTTAAGAGTACTGGTTGCTGCTGCTGCGGACAGGTGTTTGAGTCCTGGATTAGGGAGTTCATAACTACCTTTAACTCCAGATTTGGGTGATCTGACACACTCTTGTGGCTTCACTGGACACCAACAAGCACATGTACATACCCACACAGGACACACACACATGTTAAAACAACAACAAAAAATAACAGATACTTATTAATCACAGTTCCCATGATTCATTAACCTAGGCATGACAGAAATGAGTTCTCTGCTCAAAGCAAATCATTCTCCTAGGGCTTCAGTACCATATCATGATATAAGACATATTTTTTTCCATTGCTGTGACAGAGAGATGACAGAAGCAAATTAAGGGAAAGGAGGTTGTTTTTGTCTGTTTGTATGTTTGCTTGTAGTTTAGAGAAATAAATTCTCCACACGCTTAGGGGAAAATCATGGAGACTAGTGCAGCTCAGTACACAGTGATGAGTGTGAGGCAGCTGATGGCATACCAGTGACAAACTTGGATTAGGAGTTGGCTAGGCTCCTGTCAAAGGTGAACCTCCCAATGACCCATCATTCTACCAATCATGATTTCCACCCCCAAGTTCCCATCACCAATACAGTGCCACCAATAAAGTTCAAGTGTTCAAACACATGAAAATGTTTTTTCCACATATAAACCTCAACAGATACTTCCTTCCATGATCACATAAATGTTTAGTGAATTAATTTCCTTATAGCCATAGAAGATATAAGATTCACGGCAGCTGCTCGCAACAAGGAATGAGTTTTCCAGTTTATGCACAGATATTTTAAATGGCATTCTCATGGTTCATAGAACCCTAGGTATCTGTTAACTCAAGATAAACTGGCTAAACCTTTATTTAGTTTGCAAAGCTCTGCTCACTTTTACTATTCACTTAAAACATCACCTTGTCATGGTAACAATAACCTTTGTGTTCACTGGTATGACTTAAACCAAAGGACATGACCAAGGACACCTATACAAGAGAGAGAACATTTAGGGATCAACTCAAAATTTTCAGCAACCAAAATTATATTTCATCAAAATATGCAATTTTAGGGGCTTTGAGTTAGTCTATTAGTAGAATCTTAGGTTAAAGTCTCAGTATTGAAATGTCAACAATAATTACCATAATTTGAAAGAAGCAGACTACTGGGCAGGCACACAACCCTCTGCACCAACAGCCGCCACTTCGGTCTGGGTCACACAGTATCCGGGACAGACCGAGTTTCACCCAGATACCGTGGGCTACACCGGTCAGACCCACACCCTAGGCACACCCAGCCACCACCCCGGATTGGGACTCATAGTATCAGGTCCAGACTGAGGTGCCCCCAAATACCATCTCAGACCGTGGTGCATAGCCCCTGACCCAGAAAGAGGCGCCAAGACTCCAGTCCAGAAGAGAGCCCTTAGCAGCAAGCCCAGGTCAGAGCACAGAGCCTCCTGACCAGAGCAGCGCCCCCAACGGACATATCAAACAGAGACACTCAGCCTTTGGCACAGGGTGAGGAGCCAAACCTCCGGACCAGAGGGGAGACCAGCCTGTGGTGCTCACAGCTTCTAGCACAGAGCACGAATCCGGGCACACAGATCCCACAACAGAGTTCAGCTGAGGCAACAACACACAGTATCAAAACACTAGAACTCCCTGATCTTCTTGAAGAATACTCCTGACACAAGAGATTGACAGTCTGTTCCAGTCTGAAGTTCAGCCTTAAAGCACAAACAGCTCCTTGATTATATATAAACAAGTGCCCAGAAATCAGCAAAAGAACTCACCCAACAAAAATCAGGACACCATGGCCCCACCTGAAAGAAGCAGACTATGACCCATGTATAGAAAAACAAAATCAGGAGGGATCCAAGATGGTTGCCACGAGAGAACACTGTGTCTGAGGAGTAGGAGAGCAGAAACAACACAGCGACCAGGAGACGAACTCTGGGACCTAAAACGCCAGCATTGTGAGTGCCAGGTGAGCGGAACTCCTACCATGAGAAAATCAAGTGGGAAAACCCTAGAGACACCCAGTTATTACCTGGAAAAATTTCCTGGTGACCAGCGGCACACAGCTCTGATCTGAACGAGCAGCTGCGCTGGGCGCCCGCACCCACCGTTGTAGACTGGATCACACAGTCTCCTGGGCAGTCTCAGGAGGAACCAGGTGCCATTTTCACTGAACTGCACACTGCGAGCACACACTGCACTCGGGTTCTGCTTCAATCCACGGATGTGCTGCAGGCTCAGACCTATCACCAGAACCACACCAGATTGTGTGGATTGGGGGACCATTTTGACCAGTCCGCACACTGCGGGGGTGCTCTCCAAACGCTTCCACCAGCAAAAACTCAGTCAGTGTGTGAGTCCGCCAGCGGGTCTGGGAGGAACCCGAGTTCTGCCTCAACCCACGGCTGAGAGGATCCTGGGACCATCTTGACCAGACCGCACACTGATGGCGAAAGCTGCACACATCCGCCAGCAAAAACCCCAGTTCAGGTGTCTGTCCACAGGCCAGACAGAGAAGGCCTCTGGCACCATTTCAGACAGCCCTGCATACAGCAGATGCACACCAACCCAAACCCACTGTGTGTGCCCCAAATATCATCTCAGACCGTGGTGCACAGCCCCTGGCACAGAAGGAGGTGCCAAATCTCCATTCCAGGGGAGAGCCCTTAGCAGCAAGC
>JAQQSO010006391.1:0-11346 GCA_028658305.1 Pachyuromys duprasi
AAAAAAAAGAAAAAAAAAACACTTTCAGAAATGTAGTAGAATATGAAACTTACACACAATGATGCATTGCTCTCTTATATACCTAAAATCTGTAACTTGAGAAAGATATATATTATATATGTAATATTCCCATTTATTTTAGCTTCAAAATAAAATGCATGAGAAAAAACTAACCAATATGGTAAGAATTTTTCAATGAAAAATTTAAAATACAAAAAAATAATAAATTGAACATAAGAATATAAGCTGAAAATACTCCCAGGATTATGTTCTAGTATAAATTACATAAGAGGAAATGCTGAGATACCAAAATTGACCTACATATTCAATACAATCTCCATCAAATTATAATTATACTTTTCAAAGAAGTAAAAAATATAAATTTATGTGGAATCAAAAAAGACCCTGATAAACAAAACAATCCAGAATTAAAAGGACAAAAGTGGGGATATTATAATACGTCCTCTCAAATTTCAGCACCGAACTATGGAAGTAAAGCAACATGGTACACATGTGAAAGCAGAAGCTTAGAATAAAATGGATGACAGGAAATTAACCAAAATAAATTGCTATAGCCACCTGATTTTTGAGAGATGCCCAAAGAATACATTAGAATAATAAACAGTCTATTCAATACATGATGCTGGTAAAATGGGTTGTCTACTAGTAGAATAATAAAATTTTATCTCTGTCTGTCACCCTGTGTAAAAATCAATTCAAAATGCAACACAGACATGAAATGAGAGACCTAAACCTGTGAGACTGATAGATGAAAACACTTAAAGATATAAACCTACAGTCTGAAATTCCAATAAATCAAAAAACAAAACCCAGGATTGTCAAAGGAGTACAAAAAGTAATAAGGCTTTAGCACAGAAGAGAAAAAAAAATTGAGTGGAGACAGATTACAAATGAGAAAAAGTATTTTGTAGTTTATATGTCTAACAAATGATAAATATATAGACCATAAAAAGGTAAACAGTAAAGGAAAACATCTTAGTCAATAAATGGGGAAAATGAAATAAATAAACATTTCTCAAAATGGGCACAGAAATGAGCAATAAACATATAAACAGTTTGTCAACAATTTAAATTTTTATTGCAATTGCATCTTCTTCCAGTTAGAATGTCTAACATTAATGAAACAACTCATGGTATCAAAAATTCAGGGAAAAGGGAAACTTTATTGTACTGTTTAAGTTAGTGTAGAGATTCTTTTAAAAAGTAAAAACAGAAAATAGCAAATAGCCTCCATATCTCATTTCTGAGTACCCAGAGGACTCTATATTAACATACTCAGCAATGAAAAATAATGATAAGATGAAATTTGCAGGCAAATAGTGAGAACTAGAAATGATCATCTTGAATGAGGTATCCCAGGAGCAGAAAGAAATACATGGTATATACTCGCTTATAAGTGGATATTAGACATACAATATAGAATAAAAATACTGAAATCTGTACACCTAAAGAAGCTAAGGAAGAAGGAGGACCCTGGGTAAGATGATCAGTATTCACTCACAAAGGCAAATGGGAGGACATTGGAAGAGAGAGAAGACAGGGAACAGGACAAGATCTTACCACAGAGACGCTCTGAAAGACTACTCAGCACTCAGCAGGGTATCAAAGCAGGTGCTGAGGCTCATAACCAAAATTTGGGCAGAGTTCAGAGAATTTTATGAAAAAAAAAAAGGGTGGATAGAAAAACCTGGAGGGTTCTGGAGCTCCACAAGGAGAGCAAAAGAACCAAAATCTCTTGGCACAGAGGTCTATTTTGAGACTGATACTACAATCAAGGACCATACATGGAGATAACCTAGAACACCTGCACAGATGTAGCCCATGGCATCTCAGTCTCCAAGTGGGTTCCCTAGTAATGAAAATTGAGCTGTTTCTGACATGAACTCAGTGGCTGGCTCTTTGGTCATCTCCCCCTGATGGGGATAGCAGCCTTACCAGGCCACAGAGGAAGACAATGCAGCCAGTCCTGATGAAACCTGATTGGCTAGGTTCAGATAGGAAGAGAGGGGGACCTCCCTTATCACTGGACTTGGGGAGGGGAATGGAAGGAGATGAGGGAGAGAAGGTGGGATTGGGAACTGATAGGCTAGGGTCAGATGGAAGGGGAGGAGGACCTCCCCTATCACTGGATAAATTGTAATTAATACATATAATAAAAATTAAAAATAATGAAAAATAAATTATCAAAAAAGAAAACAGTTTGTCATCAGAACAAAACATCAGCCTACAAATTAGGAAAGAATCATCACCAACCTTGTATCTGACAGAGAGCTAATATCCAGAATATATAAAGAACTTAAGAAGTTAAACACAAACAAAGTAATCCAATTAAAAAATGGGTTACAGAGGTAAACAGAGAATTCTCAACAGAGGAATATTGAATGCCAGAAAAACACTTAAAGAAGTGTTCAGTATCTTTAGTCATCAGGGAAATGCAAATCAAAACAACCCTGATACTTAATCTTACAGAAGTCTAAATGGCTAATATCAAAAACCCAAGTGGCAACACATACTGGAGAGGATGTGGAGAAAGGGGAACCCTCCTCCAATGCTGATGGTTATGTAAACTTGTACAACCACTTTGGAAATCGATCTGGCAGTTTCTCAGAATACTGGGAAGAGAAATACCCCAAAATCCAGTTATACCACTCCTAGGCGTGTGTCCAAAATATGCTCAACTGTACATAAAGGACATTTGTCCAACCATGTTCTTAGCAGCTCTATTTGCAATAATCAGAAGCTGGAAATAACCTAGATATCCCTCAATGGAGGAATGGATACGGAAATTGTGGTATATTTACACAATGGAATACGACTCAGCTTTTAAAACCAAGTAAATCTTGCAATTTGCAGACAAATGGTGGGAACTAGAAAAGATCATCTTGAGTGAGGTATCCCAGAAACAGAAAGACACACAGGTTATATAAGTGGATATTAGCTATATGATATAGGATAAACATACTAAAATCTGTACTCCTAAAGACGTTAACAACAAGGAAGACCCAAGGGAAGATGCTCAGTCCTCATTCAGGAGAACAAATGCAGTAGACATTGGAAGCAGGATAAGACAGGGAACAGGACTGGAGTGTATAACAGTCAGCCTTTGAAAATGTCTATTGCTCGAGGTATTGAAACAGAGGATGAGACTCACAGCCAAACTTTTGGCAGAGCACGGGTAATTTTATGAAAGAACAAAGAGACAGAAAGACCTGGAAAAGAGTGAGCTCCAACAGAAGCAATAAATCGGAGCTTTGGGGGCCCTGCAGAGACTAATATGCCAACCAAGGACAATGGATGGAGAGTAACTAAAACCCGGGCCCAGATGTAGCCCATAGACTCAGTATCCACATGGGTTCCCTAATAAGGGCCACAGGGGCTTTCTCTGACATGAACTCAGAGACAGGCTCTCTGATCACCTCCCCCCTCGGGGGTAAAGTTTTGCCAGGGCACAGAGGAAGACGATGAAACCAGTTCTGATGAGACCTGATAGGCTACGGTCTAATAGAACAGGAGGAAGACCTCATCTATCAGTGAATAGGGGAGGAGCATAGGCTGAGAAGAGGGAGGGAGGGTAGGATTTAGAGGAGACAAGGGAGGGGCACACAGCTATGATAAAAATTGAATAAATTGTAATAAATGATGATAAAAAATAAAAAAACAAGAAATAAAAAAGAGAAAATGGATAAAAAGTATACTATCTCTAGCATAGGGAAGAATTAAGTCATGTACTTGAAATAGAGCATAAGAAATAAAAAGCACAAAAACCCACCCAGACTTGGAATGACAAACATCAAAAGTGTTCTCTGATTTGTTGATCTTAAGTTCTACATATATCCATAAGTTAGTTATATGTGTGACATAAAAGTAGAAAAGAGTCTTTCAGAGGCCCTCTGTGGTAGTCTCATGTCCTGTTACTTGTTTTCTCCTACATCCAACATCCATCCCATTTGAGGATTGATCATTTTACTCCAGGTCCTCTTTCTTGTTTATCTTTTTTAGGTGTAGAGATTTTAATATGTTTATCCTATTATAGGTCTAGTACCCACTTATAAGTGAGTATATACCATATATGTCTTTTTGCTCCCAAGAGGAGGACCTCCCATATCAGTGGACTTGGAAAGGGGCAGGGAGGAAATGAGGGAGGGAAGGTGGGATTGGGAGGGAATGAGGGAGGTGACTATGGCTGGGATACAAAGTAAATAACCTGTGATTAATATGAAAAATTAAAAATTATAATAAAAAGTAGAAAAGAGATTATCTTGCTCTCAGAATGGATCTAGTATGAAGAAAATGAAAGAATTGCTGGAGGAAAAACATACCTTACATGACAATTTATTTCATTTTATTTTTATGGGCCTGCAACAGGGTGGGCTCCTGGTAGGATGTAGGGGTGATTCTAGCTGATAACCCTGGTGGAAGCGTTCATGGAAACTCGAGAGGCCAAGCTCTGACGAGATAAGATTCCTTGTAGAGAAAGGGGAACAGCAACCAACCTTAAAATATCCTTCTATCCAGAATTTATCCTGTGTTCAGGATATGCAAGCAGTAAGATAGAAGAGAGATCAAGGGAATGTGCAACCAAAGCCTGGCTCCTGACCTGAGACTCACTCCATAGGAAAGAGCCAACCCCTGACAGAACTGATCAAGCTCTACCGCATTTACAGATGGGAGTCTTGCATGATGGTCCTCTGAGAAACTTTGCCAAGAAACAGATAGAAACAGAAATGCAAACTCATAGGTAAATATTGGGAAGAGTGTAGGGAACCTTGTTGAAGAGTGGAAAGAAGAATGAAATGATCCATAGTGAACATAGCTCCCTAAGAAGACCAACAAAGCTAATTAACCTAGGCCAGAGAGGCTTGAGGAGACTGAAGCACCAACAAAGACCAGGCATGGACTAGACATAGACGTTCTACACATATATACCCAATGAGAAGCTTAGCCTTGGTGTGATTACGGCTGTCTCTGATATGCTCTCTGTTGCAAACTTTTTGATTACTTCACCCTGGAGTGGCTGCCTTGGCAAGACACTGGGAAAGAATACGTATACAGTCCTGTTGAGAATGGATGTGCTGGAGTGAGTTTGTGTGGAAGGGTCTCCCCTTTGCTGATGGGCAGGGGACAGGAGATGGGGGAGGGAGGTACAGATGGAAAGTGCTGGAAGAAGAGGGGGGTGAGAGATATAATTGAGATGTAAAGTAAATAACCAAAGGAGGAAAAAAATTGGACATCATTTTGAATTCACATTTGTCCTAAGTTATCTTTTAATAAAATAACACGCCTGGGATGCAAAGTACCTAACCTGTGATTGATATAAAAATAAATACATTAAAAAAGAAAAAAGTGAATAAATTGTAATAAATAATAATACCAGTATAATAATAATATATTTAAATGAATAATAAATTTGGAGTTCTAAAAAAAAAGGTCTGTTTGCCCAATATTTAATTCAGACTTTCTGAACTATGTTCAGCACTACTAAATGGTGAGTATAAAAACAATTTTCAGGGTCTTGCCACCATGCCTTAAAATTTCGGAAGAAATTTTGCATGCAGAACACATTTTTAAAAATTTTACAAGTGAAAGAAAACAAAGTCTGTCAATATCCTTTATCATTTCTCTTTAATTTTTCCCATCAATATATAACATTTGCCAAAATAATTAATTTATTTCCTATTTTATAGCTAGATTGAGTATGATGTATTTCATGTCTTTACTTATTCCCTATAAACAAATACTTGTACTGATCCAGTTTTGTATGCAAATAGTTGAATACAGAATTGTTCAAATGAATTCATGCATTTAAAGTATATCCACAGTGTAATTTAACTCTACTTCATAATTTAATGTATTTTCTTACACTTAACATAATTTTATTGCTTTGACAGAGAATATAACTGGGATGTATACCCAAAGACACTGTGATGGTTAATTTCATACATTAGGTACTAAGATATGTTTCTGAGTTTGAGAAGAATAGTGGTCACCTGTTCGTGGATTTAAATTTATTTCACCAGGTGCCTTTTGTCTTAAAACTTTGGAATAATACTTGGAAAACGTATCTGACTGAACAAGGTTTTTATTTTAATGACCGTAGATTTTATGAAATCTCTGCTTATAAAATTATATAAACTATCCATTTGTCTCCTTTTATTTGTCTCAATTTTCCTTGTATTTATACAAGTGTGCATGTATGCACACACACACACAACACATACACATGGCATATCATGTTTCCTCTATTTTTGGTTCAGCAGGATTATGGAATATAGTGGAATATAGTGATCCCTATAGCAGCCGTATCAATCTTATAAAACTGCAATGAGTTTTAAGTCATGCAACTGAATTTATAGAATACAATGAATTCTGTTCTACTCAAAACTAGGCCACAGAAGAAAACATTCCTGTCAGTCTTAATTAAACCTGATTAAACTAGGGTCAGATGGAAGGAGAGCAGGACCTCCCCTATTAGTGGACTTAGAGGGGGCAGGAAGGAGATGAGAGAGCGAGCATGGGATTGGGAGGGACTGAGGGAGAGGGCTACAGCTGGGATACAAAGTAAATAACCTATAATTAATTCAAAAAATAAAAAGTAAAAAGTAAAAAAAAACTAATTAGAAATAAGTGGTTATTAGATAAGTTTTGTATATTTATGCTAAACATATTAACACTGAATTTTTTAGTTATCAGAAATAATATTGGTATAAAAACAAGTAATTTATAATTTGACATTTAAAATGAATGGATTTCCCTAATATCTGTTGGACTTATATAATAACATGTAGAGATACTTCCAAATTAATTTACCATCCATTTCCCTGGTCCATTTCAACTAAACATACAAATTATGTCTTGATGTAATGTAATAGGGCAATGACTGTGATTCAACTTTTCTTTCATACCTTTAATTTATCTAGTTAATATTGATTGTAATGACTATGATAAGACTGTTCTTAGTGATGGTTATGGTATTTAGTGTCATCTTTCAAATTAAGATTTTAAATTGCTTAACAAAACAGTGAATTCATTACAAAATAAGTTTAAATAAAGTACAAGGTAGGATGAATACCCAGTATTATCGATATTCTTATAAGAAAAGGAAGATATAAAATATACCAGTGAACAGAAGGAAAAAAATATTGAGGACAAGGCAAATATATCTACAATCCAAAAATGGGGGCTACAGAAAAAATAAAATAAAATAGAATATAACTCAGTTGTACTTTTAAGTAGAATTTGAACTTTGTGTTACCAGAACTGTGAGAAGGTAAATTTACATTGTTTGACCTGGCTCACATGTTATAAATTCTGAGAACACTATGGCCAGCAGAGAAATGATTTATGTTAGAGATGAAGGAAATACAGTTCAACATGGGTTACTTAGCCAGTACTGATTCAGACTTCTACAGTCTAATCATGTGTACTTTATTTTTGATACAGTACAACTTGGCAAAAACATGTCCTCTTTAAAATTATCGTAGTAAAGCTTAAGACGCGCGACATAGGAACTCCTTTGCAAAGTATTTATGTTTTACAAAGAACCTGTGACCTTTTCCATAAGAATAGCCAAACTTTGAGCAGAGTACACAGAATCTTATGGAAGAAGGGGGAGATAGGAGGACCTGCAGGGGACAAGGCACTACACAAGTAGATCAACAGAGCCAAAAAAATCTGGGCTCAGGAGGCCTGCAGAGATGGATGAATCAACCAAGGACTATGCATGGAGAGTAATTAGATCCCCTGCAAAGATGTAGCCCCTGAGCAGCTCAGTCTCCATGTGGGTTCCCTAGTAATGGGAGCAGGGGCAGTCACTGGCTTGAACTCAGTTGTCAGTTGTCTGCTCTTTGTTCACCTACCAAAGGGTGACAAGGCCTTCCTAGCTAAAGAGAAAGAGAATCCAGACAGTCTGGATGAGACCTGATAGGCTAGGTCAGACAGAAAAGGAGGAAGACCTCCCCTATCAGTGGACTAGGTAATGTCATGGGGGCAGGAGGCAGAGAAGAATGGAGGGTGGCTTTGGGAGGAGTTTAGGAAGAGGCCTACAGCTTGGTACAAAGTGCATACATTGTAAATAATAATAATAATAATAATAATAATAATAATAATGAAAAATAAAAAGAATAGCTTCTATTGACTGAGAATCAGTTTTCAGCATAAGGTTCTAGAGAGGAAATGTCTAGAATAAGAATAATTATCTCGTTTTCAAGGTGCATGGTATCTCTTTCATAAAAACAGGTGATTCTTTCATGACTGGCTCTAGAGATACTAAAATGTCACTGGCTTATTACTTACATCCAATCCCAACCTAAAACAGATGAAAATATCTTCTGTTGAAGAAAAAGACTGGCTAGTTTAACATTTCCAGTTTTCCTAGTACTATCAATAATCATGAAAACCTTGGGGCTTCTACACCAGTACATAGTGCTTTGATATAAAGGCCATTGAAGACTGATTACACAACTCATACTCACTGGAATAGATGTGATTTCTGCAACCTTCCATCATAACAAATATCAATTGGCCTGCATTAATTTGTATTCTTCTTTGACCTCTGTCTCAAACTCAACAACTGTATGTCTTTCCCCTTCATCTACAGGAAGTCACCAGTTGGGCATAATAATTTCTCCAGAAATTAGCAAATTTTAGGTTTCTTTTATTATATGAAATAGTAAGGCTATTGTCCAATAATCAACTGTAAATTTGTCTTTAATTTTCTACATATTACCAGAAACTTACATCAGTATTTGTTGCACAAGGTATTTGCAAACAAAAGCTATTTTGAATTATAATAGAAACATAAGAAATTTGGTACAATATTTGATATGCACCAATTAAAGCAAAATACTTTGATCTTTTTATGTTGTCATTGTGAAAAGAGTGAACAATAATGCAATTAATGGTACAATTTCTTTGATATGGTAACTACAGTTTTCAGTACCTCTATTTGACTTCGACACCTCAAAATGTAAAGTTGTGAGTAGATATCCACATCACTGAGAAAAGGTGCAGACCTACTACAGGTTAGGTTTCTATGAAGATATGGGGATGATTCTAGCTGAGACACATAAAAGCGGGTGCCATAGACACTGAAGAGGACACCTTCAAACATTACTGGACTCCTACTGGAAGGATGAGAACACCCATGTACCCACAAAAACTCCCACCCAAAATGTATCCTGCCTATAAGATGTGCAGGGATAAAGAGAAGGCAGAGATGGAGGGAATGTTCAACCAATGCCTGGCCAAACCTGAGACACACCCTATGGGAAAGAGCCAACCCTCGACACTATTAATGGCACTCTGCTTTGCTTGCAGATAGGAGAGTAGTATAGCTGTCCTCTGAGAGGCTCCACCCAACAGAGGATGGAAACAGATGCTGAGACTCACAGCCAAATATAGGGTGGAGTGAACAGCATCTAGAGGAAGAATACTGGAAGAATAGAAGGATCCAGAAGGGATAGGAGCTCCGCAAGAACACCACCTGAGCCAACTAACCTAGGCCCAGAGCAGGATTATAAATTACCAACAAAGGCTTGGACTTTACCTAGGCCCCTTACACATATGTAGATGATGGGTAGTTTGGCCAACATGTGGGTCCCTAGAAAGGGGAGAGATGGCAATCTCTGACATTTACTCAGTTGCTGGCTTTTCAGTCACTTTCCCCTGGCAGGGTTGCCTTGCCTGGACACAGAGGAAGAAGATGGGCTAAGTCCTGATGCAACAAAGTTTTTAGGGGTGAAGCTCCACCTATCTGAGAAATACAGGAGGGGCATAAGGGAGGATGGGAATGATAAGAGAGAAGGGATGGCCCATGATTGCTATGTAAAGTGAATAAATAATTAATTAAAAAATAAATTTAAAAATGTGAAGATGAGTAGTTCACTTTGATGATTTATATATTGATCTAAAGTAATGAATATGTTTTAATAAAAAAAAACAAAAGAAACATTGCAGCCGTTCCTGAAGAGACCTGATAAGCTAGAGTGAGATGGACAGGAGGTCCTCCCCTATCTGTGGACTTGGTACAGGGAGGAGATGAGGGAGGGAAAGGGGAGATAGGCAGGGAATGCAGGAGGGGACTAAGGCTGGGATACAAAGTACATAACCTGTGGTTAATATAAAATAAAAGTGAAAAAAAAGAAAACAGAAGAACCAAGCACGTCATTTATGTAACTATTCTGATCATCCTTCTGTCTAATGATACCCTATGAAACAGTATGGTTATTAGTGTTGTTCTCATGTATTGACTATATCTTTCGATACTGTAATTGAAATGTTGTTTCAATTGTGTTTTCAGTTACTTGGAGTGTGACCTTGATTGTTTGCCCCTTATTTAGAATGCTGTTGTCATAACTCTACTTTCTGTATTTTGAGAAATTATTCCAGAAATAAACATGTTAAAATTCACAATTATTTCACAGTCGGCTCTGTTTAGCTGGCTTTTGGTAACTTTCTGTGGTTGTTTGGATGGTTATTGCATTAATGATTTAGCAGAGTAACTCGGGATGAACTAAGGTACTGGTAACATGAAAATGAGTAAGTTTTCTATGTTTATCATATGAAATTATAACAAACCATGTTTGTGGTACTGCCTGTGATCCTAGACACTCAGAATACTGAAACAAGAGAATCACAAGTTCAAGGCCTGCCTGAGCTACAGAAATGAGCTAAGGGCAACATGGGCATATTAGCAAGCATTTGTCTGAATGTAAAAACAAAAACAGAATTCAGAGATTTGAGTAGATCCCAGGGGTGGAGTGCTTGATTAGCATGAGTATGACCTTAGGTCCAATCTCCTATAATAATAGTCACTGACTTCATGAGTTTTTGTTTGTTTGTTTGTTTTGTTTTGTTTTTTGAGCCACTGTGTCACATGTAGCCTCAAACTCATCAATACTCCTATGTTGCTTATCTAAATGCAGAAATTACAACATGTATCACCATACTAAATTAAGTAAATGTGTATTTTCCTGCTTCTGTGGATTAGATTTTAAAATTGAAGTGTTAAAGAGATTATTTCCTCTGAACTTCTGGTGCTTAAAATGTGTTTTCACATTCTTTTCTACCTTTTGATCTTATGAAAAAAAAATGAATAGTACTAGATTGGGCTTGACAACCAGAGCCTTATTCTAACTTAGTTACTTCTTTACGTATTCTGTACTTAAGTATGGTAATAGTTTGATATTCTAGGTTTTAGGATTTCAGCACGATCTACAGGAAAATGCAAGCTAGATAATGCAATACAGGAAAATGCAAGCTAGATGATGCAAGCTAGAGTAGACATGTGAAGCAGACTATTGAAACATTTTATGGTCTACTCTCCCA
>JAQQSO010006392.1:0-11345 GCA_028658305.1 Pachyuromys duprasi
AGTGATTCCTCAAGACCCAGCTATACCACTCTTAGGCATATATCCAAAAGATGCTCAAGTACACAACAAGGACATTTGCTCAACTATGTTCATAGCTGCTTTATTTGTAATAGCCAGAACCTGGAAACAACACAGAGATCCCTCAGTTGAGGAATGGATACAGAAATTATGGTACTTTTATACAATGGAATACTACTCAGCAATTAAAAAGGAGGAAATCATGGAATTCGCAGGCAAATGGTGGGACCTGGAAACGATCATCCTAAGTGAGGCATCCCAAAAGCAGAAAGAAACATATGGTATATACTCACTTATATAGACCTATAGGATAGGAAGGTCATGTTGAAATCTATACACCTGGGGAAGATATACAAGAAAGAGGACCCAGGTTGGTATGATCAATGCTCATTTAGATGAACAAATGGGATGGACATTGAATGGAGGATAAAACAAGCCAAAGCAAAAGATGAGGAGCATACCAAAGAGGGCCTCTGAAAAAATTAATATAGCAATGTATCAAAGCAGATATTAAGACTCACAACCAAGCTTTTGGCAGAGGGCGGGAAATAGTAATAAAAATAGGGGAAGTTAGTTAAGACTTGGGGAGAACAAGAGCTCCACAAATAGCAAAATGAGCAGGGCACAGGGGTCTTATATGGGACAGTTTCTCCAACCAAGGACCACATATGGATATGGCTTAGAACCCCCGCTCAGATGTGGCCCATGGTAACTAGGTGTCCAACTGAAGACCCTAGTAAGGGGAACAGGGACCGTTTCAGTCATGAACTTGATGGCTGGCTCTTTGACCGTCCCCCGTACACACCAGAGAGTAACAGCCTGGCTAGATCCCAGGGGAGGACATTGCAGTCAACCCTGAGAAGACAAGATGAAGTGGGATCGGATGGAAGGGGAGGAGATCCTCCCGAGTTGGTGGACTTGGAGGGGGCGGGAAGGAGATGAGGGAGGGATGGGGAGAGTGGGAGGGAGTGAGTGAGGGGGCTACGCCTGGGATGCAAAGTACCTAACCTGTGATTGATATAAAAATAAATAAATTACATTTAAAAATATATTTTTAAAAAAATATTTCAAAGCCAAAGTGTACTCCATCAATGAGTCTTAAAAATAAAAATTAAATAAATAAATAATAAAAGAATTGACAGTGGACTATATAACCACTCAAGACTCTGTAGTTTGTAGGAGTCTACTGAAGCTCAAAGCTCCATCGCCCTTGGGTCTGTGCAAAAAAAAAAGAGTTATATAAATTCCACCCAATCCTTTATCATGTAAGGTTTAACATATAATTAATCCAAAACCCACTGCCTAGATGTAAACCAGCAATGGAATGCATGCACATATCTGTACACACTGCTAGCTTCCTCAGCATGGCCATCGCACTACATAACTGGAGAGGAATTTGATCCAGAGTGGGGAATCAACTCAGAAAATTGGTTCTCTGCTTTGTAAGGCAAATGTTACTAAGTTTGTCCTGAATCCATGTTTTTTTCTCAGTGGAGACTCTACTGACATTTTGGGCAGAAAGTTCTTTGTGGAGGGATCTGCTTATATGATGCAAGATGCTTTGCAGTCTGCCTGCCCTCTGCCGCAGACTGTCACTAATAACAAATCCTCAGACGTTGCCAACTGTCCTCCAGGGGCAAAAATTATCTCTGTTTAGAATGACTGATCTAATGGGACAGTATATGAACTGCTGTGAAAAATACAATACATAGCAACATGTGAAGTTACATAACAATCTGTTGCAGCTACTTTGTACTGGCTTACACACTTAGCTGCAATTATTGTACATTACATTTTTACCATTGAACAAAGCAGAAAATTTTCACTCCACCCCATCCCATCTCTTGTAAGAACTACTGCTTCCTTGAACCTTGTTCTCTCTTGTAGGTCAAATGCAGCTTTGTTTACCAGTCACCTTTCAAAAGGCACCCGCCTGCAACAAGCAGTCAGACCTGTGGTTGGTATCAGCTATTTCAAAAGGTCCAGCTTGTCAAATCTTTGAAATGTCTCCAACACTGAAACTCCCCACACTGTGTTTTAGTTTTATTTGTTCCAGTGAAGCTGTTGTTGACAAAGGATCACTGATTCCTCTTAACCAATGGAAAATACATAGTTTTATTTTCACTATCTTTGTAAAATACATCACAAAATTGAAGCAAAATCATTTCAAGACCTTCCAGACCTTTCCTGTATCTTTGTAAGAATTTATGGCTGTTTCTCATCCTAATTTCCTCATTCTTGCATATCAGACGAGATCCACCTTCACAGTGAAAAAACGTGAATGGACTTACAAGGAGCAAAAATTGGATATAAGTAAAACATTAGGTAGCTTGTGCTCAAATAGGCAGCTGCTTACCAGATAAACTTAAAATCTTAAGAGTATCTAAAATTCAGTGCAAACAAATAATAAACTGATTGCCTGTCCTCCAAACACCTTTCTGAATTACTCTTACAAATGAAAGCACGCTTTATCATCCAACCTACTGATATCTTAAGCATCACCCTACAGCTTCCAGAATGATGAAAGGAGTTTCCCTTTAAGCTCCTCCTTCTCCTGTACTTTCCTAGCAGTCTTAGCAAGCTGCTACATGTCCCAACTGTGTGCTGTGGCTCTGGGTGGCCTCCTTTTAGTTTGCCTTACATGCCACAAAAGCATAATGTGTTAGATTCCATACTAGTTAACTTTGCCCTGAATGCCATCATTAAAAGACTGGAAAGACTCAGAGTCACAGGTGGTCACTGTGAGAAGCCATGGCACCGTGACGGACGTGTGGGATGGCGAATGTGGCTGCATGTGTGCCTTCTCTGCCATCTCCAGCACAGGGTCTAAAACACAAACACAGCTCCACCACCCGCAGTGGGAACATCTACCTCTCACCGCAGGATGCCAGCTGTGGCCTACTCATCACTCTCAGGGCTGTCAGCAATCCTATGTGGCTGCACGATTCCGTAGCTTAGCTTCTGTGTCACTTCCTGAAATAGCGAATAACTTCTGTATGCTTTTGGAATCTACTTCTGTTTCTAAGCCCGTTTCACGTAGCTTTTTTTAATGGAAAAATTTTGAACCATCCTCAATGTGGAAAGCACTGAATCATTCCCCACACTTTTGTCTCATCATATTTTTTCTCTTCCAACACCAGTGATTCTTCACTGTGCTGTGATTTCCATGACTGTGTCAACTCCTCAACAGCAAATATCTTAGAATGATTGGCTATGATTTATTCCTCTCTGTGCTTGTGTGTTCACATATATGGAATAACTGTGCAATAAAATAATTTCTGATCTATCTAGAGAAAATGATTGTGACAAAAGACAAAAGAGGCTTCTTAAGAAGCATAAGGAAACCAACATTAAGGAATGGGTTAATAGTTAAAGTAAAGAGAGAAAAAATTAAGAATTAAATGCCATGGCTTTTTTATGCTAATATCTATTTTCACTATTTGATTGTAGTAATTGGAGACTTTGGGACATCGAGGAAAAGAGACTAATTAAAATGACTTTTACTGGCCGTTTACTACTGCTGTTGGCCAAAGAACAGCTGCTTCAGAACACAAGACAAATCAAGCCTCTAAACCTGCTTTGACTTACCTGCCCTTGGTTGTGAGGAGGGAGGGCCACCAGGCAGGTTTGTTGAGTATACACCAGTAGGTTGCATCACCAGAGAGGGGAATACTAAAGTTTTTATTACTTCTCAGCCACAATATCATTACCCCACTTGGGGGTCAGGCAAAAGTACACTTAAAATGAGAATTTTCATATCAGTTTTATCAACATGACATATTATGTTCTCCTGTTCCATTATATACAAATTATCTTCTTGGAAAGAAGCCCACACATGTTTTGAGAACTTGCTTAGTATTCAGATTGTAATTTCACAGTCTTAAGAAAGATGCAAAGAGAGATTATTACATGGTGACGTTAAAAGGCCTCCTGGACAGGGGAAACCCTCTAACTGTTCCTCCTGAATACACAGCAAATACAACTGCAGAAGGGAATGTGGACAACACTTTGATAGAGAGCCATGCTTTCCCAGGGCTTTCAACTCCCCCCTCCTTCCCCTACTCTTCTTCTTCTCCCCTTTCTCCGTCTCTTCCCCCATTTAGGCAGCAATAAGGGTATGCAGGCATTTCTCTCTCATGTAGGAAGACATACTGTAGACACCACCCATGGTCAGTCCTGCTCTTGGATGTGTTTGTTAAAACAATAACAAATTAAGTCTGAAGGATACTAGATGCAGATAGACAAGATCTGGACTGCTGTGAATGCAAAGCAGGGCTGGTAGCTTCTCAGAATGACTGTAGATAGATGTAAATTTCAACAATCAAGCTCATAAAGTAAAAGAGTTCACACTGAAAACCACAGCTTAGAGACGATGATACTAGAAATGAAGAAGTTACCGTCACTCATCTGCACAACACAGCAATTCCATTTTGCCTGTGCTTTCAATTTTGATGATTCCTCTTACCTGGGATGAAACGTGGCCATATGAAAATTCCATAAATGAATAATTGTTTAAATAACTGATTATAAATAATAGCATATTATTATCATGGTTCTATTTGTTAGCTCTTGCTGCTAATAAATACCTGTGTGTAATTTATATATGAAATTTTATTATGGGTATGAATGCATAGGAAAAGTAGAGTGTGTAGTCAGTACAACACATATACACACACATACATGGTATAAGAACTTTTTAAGCATCTGCTTAGCGTCCTGAAATCCATCTTCCATGGGTGAGGGAGAATTGTTCTATTATGTTGTATTCTATAAGCAGACAAGAAAGACTGAACGGAGGAGGCCGCATTTAGAGGCCAATGTTCATCCTATGAGGAACCTACAGCCAAATATTCCTCATCGTAGACACACAAAGGGTTTAACAGCGAAAAGGACGTCTGGTGTGGGATTGGAAAGATCTCTAGGCACTAAGACTGTGCACAGTCCTGTGACTACCAGAGCTTGTTTCAGGCATACTTTGTGCCCCTGATCTGTGCACAAACTTGGGAGCAACCTAACTCCTGGTGAGCTGTTGTGATGACTGAGGGATGTCTTCCAGCAAACTAACGTGAAGGGCTGCTATGCAGTATCCCTGGCACACGACAGATGCTTGAAGCGGGAGCAGAGACTATCAAAGCCTTCAGTGTTGGCTCTAAGGGCCAGTTTCTAGAAGAGTCTTGGGTTCTAGTAGATGGTCCCCTGGAACGCACGGACGTTTAACAAAGCCACTGAAAGGAAGCCTGGTAGAGGGGTGTCACACTGACTTCACTGTCACTACTGCTGTCGCTTTTTATGAGTCCTTTGCCAGAACTGAGTAATCCAGAGACCTAACCAAGGGCCCTCCTTGCACTCAGTACACTGAATCCAGGACTACAAAGGGATGTTCTCCATAGCTTTGACAGCCACACATCTGCCATTTCATCTGCCACTCATTCACAGAGGTGACTGAAATAAAAAGGGGGATGGCTGACAAAGGTCAGGTGAAAGCCACAGGGGCTCTCATCTACAGTTGACAAGAGTAAACAAGCAGCCACCCTTCAAAATGGCTGATCGTCGTATTCTTTCAAAATGAACTCTAGCCATACCCAGGGATCAGAAGTAGTACTCTTACTTATGCACGCAACACTCCCACATGATCCATACCAGAATCATCACAACTATGGTACTTGCACTAGCTATGGTGCTGAACACAAATGGATAAAGAGCAAAACTGCATAATAATTAAAAAAAACATAACAGGGAATGAATAAAGTAAACTTAAACATGACAGCTAAAGTGATATCTGATAAATGTGATGTTGAATACCAGGCTCAAAGAGGTCTACATGGAATGATTCCATGTTGTAGGTGCACAAATGGCAAGATGAATCTAAAAGCCAAGGAAGTAATGGCCTTTGGCAGAGTTAAGGCTGGAGGGAAGCATGAGAAAGGTGAATGGTTTATGTCTTGATCTTGGGGCTTTGACACAAGGTGTGTTCCATGTGTGAACATCTAGGGAGCCTCACGTTCCTTAGCTGCATCCTTGGCTATTGATATGCTTTGATGATCAATGTATTGTGTGTTATCATTATATTAACACATATTATATTCCAGCGAAGCATACAAAAAATAAAGTGTCAGAAACCAAACATAAAGTCATATATGCACCCCAAATCTATTTCCATTGTTTATTAATGCAGAAAGCAGCTTTTTCTTTTGCCTGAGATTTCCCCAGCTTCCAGCAGAAACTGTCAACATCTCTGCAGCCAACCGCATGAATATACAAAGGTTCTTCGGAGCAAAAATAGGTAAGAAATGTCAGACTACTCACACTGCACTTTCTATCTTTCCCTTTTACTGACTAAAAAGAACTTTTGAGAACCCCAAACTGAGGTTTCCTCTTTCCATCTCACAGGCTCTCAAATCACAATCTTAAAAAGCATCCTTTCAGAGAAAAGGCGAGACAGGCACGCCAGCAGGTGCCATTTCTAATCCTTGCAGCTACCTTCTGCGTAGAGAGCTGAGGGCTGAAAGCTGCGATGAGAATATTCTTCCCACAATTTCATATTCATGGAATTTGTTGTTACTTAACTTTTCACAAATCATTAGGCTGAAGTACCTCTCCATTTCCCCCCCAAATAGTGTCATTTGACCTGGCATCCAGCTCAATGCAGACTCTGCTTTTGAATAGATTTCCTCACAAGTGGCAATCTCTAATAGGGTCATGTCGAGAGGCAACCCTACTGCATGCTACCTATTGCACGTTAGCATGATGAGGGTAATTTCAAATGGCATTCAATCAAAAAATCTGAAAGTTTTATTAGTGAGGTTGGGGGCTTTTTCTGTTCAGATGAGGCTTGCTACAGCTCAACTCGGCATTTTCAACTAAGATTTCAGAGGGTGAAATGTTTTAAGCTGCATGTACTCAATCTTGCACATTTCCATACATACCAAATAGTTGATTGCATTCTTAGAATATTGATTGTACATTCCTTGCATTCTTCTAAATAAATATCAGATAGCTAACTTAATCACCAGCATGGACAAACTCCAAATGCAAGAGATAAATGGCACATTAAGACTAAACATTTCTTGGTTGAAAACAACATTACTCCTGGATTGTTATTAAAAATATGCGTTCACATTTAGCTACTACAGATCTATTTTTATGATAGTGTTGAATATGTTAAATATGGGTTGCAGTAAGAATTTGGGGGCTAAGATAGCTTGCTTCTTCCAATTTTTTTTTTTATCCAAATGAATTCAAGGCAGAATTCAAGCTTATTTGGAAAAGGTGCTGGAATAAATCTGCCATGATGCACCATGGTTGAGGTGATGCATCATGAGGGTTCATAATTGCCCTCCTGAAGTACAACAGAGCTCAACAAACAATTATCGTGTTCCAAGGAACATTTGACTGTGAATAGTCAAGACAAGGAAAACGGTCAAATAAGATTAGGATCAGGTCAGTATCTACAAGAACATTTTGCAGATCTCAGTCCTGAGGGTGAGTCATTCTGAACTGAGGAGTAAGAGCAAGATGTTGGACTTAGCATCTTCTTATCTTCTCCAGTCACCTCGTCCAACCCTGATCCAGGATGGAACTCTCACTAGAACTTAGGACAGGAGCCCATATTTCCAGTGAAGTAGCAATTCCTTTAAAGGAAGAAGGAAGAAATGACAGCAGCTCCAAATGACTTCAGTCCCAATTTAAGCTACTCCGTGTTCCTGATACTTTGTAATGGTGCATGTTTGAGTATGGGTAGAGGTGTGGACATATTCGTACAGATGTATTCGTATTAGTGTGGAAGCCAGAGGATGATAGTAGTGTCTGTCTTTATCAGTTTCCACCTTGGCTTTTGAGACAGCCTCTCTCAACAATTTGAGCTCACAGATTTATCTAGATTGGCTGGCTTTCATGTCCAATGACTCCTCCTGCCCCCCCCCCCAACCAGGTGATAGAAGTATACAGTTATGCTCTGCCATGCTCAGCTTTTTATGGGCGCTAGGAATATGAGTTCAGGTCTTCGTGTTTGCACAGCAAGCACTTTATGAATTGAGCAATCTTCTAATCATTCCTTCTCCACGATCTGTATGTGTGCATTGTGTGGTGCCTGCTAAGATTTTTTAGGTTCTGTAAACAGTTTACTAAACTAAGGTTCTCCTTCGTACCGCCTAATCCTCATATATTGGATATGTGCTTTATCTAAGCCTTGGATCTTATTTCTTGGATGTTCAGATCTATTTGTTCTATTATTTATTGTGTTATTGCAAATATCAAGGGAAAAAATTTTAAGAGTAATGGGAATAAGAGAAGAAACTTCTTACTTCCAACATGTAAGCACACACTTGTTCCTTTCATACTTCTTTCATTTACAACTGCAATTTTTAAGATTATACTGCCATAGAAATTGTATAAAATATCACAGAGTATCTAAAAAAAACATTCAAGGCACTTCTGGATTGTGCATTCAGAAGGAATTAAAACTTGAACTCTTAACCATAGTCTATACTTGGCATGTTGTTGTTGTAGCATACCAGAGCTCTTACGCTTAGGAAGCCACTAGGTCACTAGCTGTCGCGCTTTGGTACAAAATATGTCTGTGACCTTTCTCCTTAGCTGAAATTTAAGAAGCAGATAAGCTTCTGAGCAGAAGCCCCAAGAGAAGACCAACAGGGACATGGTAGTTATCCTTGCCTCTATTTCTCTGCTCCCTCACTCCCCTAACACACAGGATGCCTGAGAGCAGGAGGTTCACATCTCTCATATCTGAACATCCCCTATTCCAGAGAATCTTTCTTACACATTCTAACTTCCTGGTCTAATTCTTCACCCACCTTTGCTCCAAAGTCCCAAATCATACTGAAGTTTCAAACAGTGTCCATGAGGGAATTGATCAAGGACCAGGCGGTGGGAGCAAGAGCTTGAAATTGTTCAACTCCTGGGGGAAATCACTCTGAAAATCCAATAATAAAATCTTACTATTTATTTGATTATGCTTTGTGTTCATGGGAGGGGAATGTGTGCATATACATACATACATACATACATACATACATACATACATACATATATACACATATTCAAATAAGTAAACTAGGATAGCAGCTCATTTTCTATCTTGGATTTTTTTAATTGAAAATTATTATTAGTACCACTTGATTTAGTTTTACTGTTCATAACTAACATTGCGAAAAAGCTCAGACTTGAAAAGTTAATGGAACTAATTAGAGAGTAACTCCAGATCTCTTTGGAAGTTGCCTGCACACTATTAAGTAGGCAGTGATACAGTGAAATATTAGAGTGTGTAGCTGTTGTTTGTTAAATGGACCATGCCCCCATTTTGTTTTACTGTTTATGCAGAACATTTTAGCTTTCAGCAAGAGGAGATGTTACAAAAGCTATTAGAATGCTTTACACGGAGAGTTTACCTAGAGCTACCAAACCAAGCTGGGCTTAGAACATCAGTTAAGAATGCCTAAAAGAAATTCAAATTTCTTGCCACCATTCCAGGATAGCAATAATATGTTGAGGAAAATCCTTTCACAAGATGAATTTTAAAATAATTTATAATTTTAAATGAATTTTAAAATAATTCAGATGTGTAATGAAAATAAAAGAAATATGCTCAGGGTCAAAATATGATGGGTTTTTTTTGAATGCTAAGTCATGATTAAAATAACTCTAAGCCCAAACTTTTAATTTTAATATATTCCTATACTAAGACTGTTTCCTCAAAATAAAAAGTGCCACTTTCTAAGATAAATTTGGATCCAGTGCGTGATAAATGATGGCCATAGATGTTGGAGACATTCAGGGATAAGATATTAGAATAATATGTGTGAGATCTTGGGTTCAATTCCCACCCACAGGAAAAGGTAAGCCAACATGAATTATTCTTAAGGCCAGCCAAGATGGCACATGCCTATAATCCCAGCCTTGGGGGTCAGAGGTAGGTTTGTTGAAAAGAGGCTCTGTAGGTGTGGGTTTCCCAAGAAAACATCATACTTTTTGTCTTTACAGTGGCCATACATTCAGTTTGGGTGGGGTTCGAAGCTATTATCCTTACAGCATGGCTAAGAACTTCACAGAAGACCCCAGGAGCATTTCCAAGGTGTGCCACATGGAATCACAATGGAAAAGCCAAAACTCTAGAATGAAGAAATACAGGAAGTTAGGATGATATTATCACTGTAAACAAAAACTAATAATGTTATTTGTGAGATTCCCAGGAAATATTCAAGAGTGGATAGGGATCGGGGGCCTGTCTGAGACGGTCCACACTCGACTATAAGCATGATTTCTTGTTAACCTTTGTATCTGAAATCCTTCCATAGAAAAGAAAGATCACTTCTATTTTTGGCTACTTTTGCAGCAAATGTTGATACCTGTGCTGGAATCTTTGATTCCCAGTTGGTGAGAAGCTTTAACCTGATTCCAAAGTAAAGAGGGCTCCTTTCCCTCTGCATAGTGCCCCCCCTTGTTTTCCATAGCTTTTTATCCTGACTTAGACCGATGCTAAAAGTATAGAATAATCTAATGCTATAATAATTACAGGGCAAGAATTCAAATATTGATTTGCCTAATGTCGAAAGCTGGGCCTCTTCATCAAGCTGCAGAAGGAGGCTTTAATGGCTTTGCTTTCCCTAAGAAGTATCTGTAATGACCTCAGAATTACATGGATGATTTCGTGTTATATAAACGTTTCTCAGTAAGATCTATATTCATGGTAATGACTCTGGGACTCTTTTGATCTCATTAGGAAGGAAAGGTCCCTGTAGGTTGGGGAGACTTTGATGGTGTTACTTATCAAATATGTTCTTCCCCCTTAGAAAGGTTCAAGCCAATTAATAAAAGCATTTAGATGCAGCATCAGCTCTGTGGTCATGTGACCTGTGACACTTACTATCCATCATCAATTGCCCTTTCCATCTGTCCTCACAGGAGCCTGGTTTTCTTCATTTATTTGGGTGTCTTTTGCACAGCACCAGGAGAGATGGACCCACCCATGCCAGAGAGTGGTTGTAACTAACTCCCAAACCACCCCACCTATGTTCAGAGTTAGTTAAATCATTTTCAGGAACCATGACTCAGACCATGGAAACCACTCTGTTAAAGGAACACTTAGAACTTCATGAGCAAAGGCAGAGAAGTACAGTTTCCATGCTTCCTTGATCATACTTCATCAGGTAATTGACAACAAACAGCAACTACTGTGTGTGCTCAATATTAAACTAACTATATGATATGGATATGATCTGTACGTGTACAAGGATGGTTAATGTTAATTGTTTTTTTTAAATTTTTTAATTTTTTGTTATCAATCACAGGTTAGGTACTTTGCATCCCAT
>JAQQSO010006393.1:0-11345 GCA_028658305.1 Pachyuromys duprasi
TACATACATGGTCTTTGGTTGATGTATTAGTCTCTGCAGTCACCTCTGGGCCCAGCTTTTTAATTTTATTTTATTTTTTATTTTGCTGGTTTCCTTGTGAGTCTCCTGTCCAGTCCAGGTCCTTTTACATCTCCCTACTGCCAAAAGACTCCTTTAGTTCTGTCTAAAGTTTGGATGTGAGGATCTACATGTGCTTTGATCCTCTGTTGGGTGAAGTCTTTTAGAGAGCATCTATGGTAGGTTCCCATCCTGTTCCCTTTCTTCTATCACCTCTGGTGTTTATCCTGTTTCCCCTTCTGAATGAGAATTAAGCATCTTCACTACGGTCCTCTTTGTTGTTTAGCTTCTTTAGGTCTGTTGATTTCAGTATGTCTTTCATATATTATGTGGGTAATATCCACTTATAAGTGAGTAGATTCCATGCATGTCTTTCTGATTTGGGGTCACCTCATTCATGTCCATAGCAACTTTATTTGTAATATCCAGAATATAGAAACAACCTAGACGTCCCTCAACCAAAGACTGGATACAGAAATTGTGGTATCTTTAAACAATGGAATACTACTCAGCTATTAAAAACAAGGAAATCATGAAATTTGCATGAAAATGGATGAAACTAGAAAAAAATCATCCTAAGTGAAGTAACCCAGAAGCAGATTTTACTTGTTTACCAATTATGAGTTTTAACATTTTAAAATATAATATCACACAAATTTAGTGACAGTTTTTATTACACTGTCATTTAAGTTATTTTTGGTTTTGTCTCTTAAATTTTATTTTCTATGTATGTAGTTGGTGAATGTAAACAGAAATGACTTGATTTTAAGGCTACTTAGAGACATTTTAGCATTAACATTAAATATTAGGTTTTATTGTTTATTCCTAAACCACCATTTCCACATTCTTAGCAAGAATTAGCTCTATTTTTGATGTTTGTTTATTTCAGTGTATATTTATTTTTGAAAAGATTAGGGAGTTTGATAATTACCATCCTATCAATCATGAGTTGAATATCCACTGTAAAGCTTTGTGGTAAACATTAGCCAGGAGGTTCAAATTTGATGGAGGTGAGTAATTGTACTATAATTATCTTTAAATACCTGGCAGGCAAAGGACTAAATGACAGAGAAAGACAGGATTAGTGCTTAAGATTCTGGAGGGGGGGAAGATATTATTATCTGCATATTTTGGAGAATTGTGTACATTATTCTTCAGGTACTCAAGTCACAGATATATATATATATATATAACTTTAGATTAAAAGCACTGTATATTTGGATCATAGTGCAGTATTATGTTAGTTACAACTGGAGTTTACCATGTAATTTATTCACAAATTGAGACACTTGTGCTAGTGAAAAGACCTGATAATGGTAATTATACTGCAATCCCTAAGTGTAAGCCAGGACTGCACTGGGAAACCTCAAATGCAGGGCCACTCTTATTGCAATGTGGGCATCAGGAGGAAAAATAGTCACATGGATCTATTAATTTACAAACACATACACACACACTTGCAAATTGTGCCCCTGTCTTTCTTAGGTCTGGATCTCCCCTATCAGTGGACTGGGGGAGGGGTTTGGGTAGAGAATGGGGAGGGAGGGTGGAGTTGGGGGGAAGAAGGGAGGGAGCTACAGGGGGATATAAAGTGAATAAACTGTAATTAATAAAAATAAGAAATACCATGTAAGCTAAACATATCTTGCAGCATCTCTATCTTTAACTTAAAATTATTTATTATTATTTGTTCACTTTACATCCTGATTGTAGACTTATCTCATCTGGATCCCATGATCCCTCCCTCTTCCCTCCAATCTCCCTCTCCTACTCCTAAGAAAGAAAAGGGTAACCTTCTGTCCTTACCATTTAATCTCATTCTATCAACTCTCGTTAGGACTGTGTGAACATTCTTTCTCTGTGGCCTGATAAGGCCACCTCACCAGGGGAAAGTGAGCAAAGAGCAGGCAATGGAGTCCATGGGGCAACATAGACATTTCTTGCCCCCATTACTACGGTACCCACATGGAGACTGAGCTGCCTATGGACTACTACCTCTGAGCTGGGGGTGTGGGTTCTCTCCATGCAGGTCCTTGGTTGGTGCATTAGTCTCTGCAGGCCCACCTGGGCCCAGGTTTGTTGGCTCTGTTGGTCTTATGAAGCTCCTGTTCCCACTGGCTTCTTCTATCACTTCACTTTTCCCTATGACTCCCAGCAATCTACCCAGAGTTTGGCTGTGAATCTTAGCATCTGCTTCTATCCCATGCTGGGGGGAGTCTTTGAGAGGTTCCCATCTGGTTTTTCTCCTCAACCACTTCTGGTGTCTGTTCTGTTTGCCCTTCTGAATAAAAATTAAGCATTCTTCCTAGGGTCCTCCTTGTTAGCTTCTTTAGGTCTGTGGATTGTAGTACGGTTATCCTGTATTGTATACCTAATATTTGCCTATAGGTGAGTATATACCATCTATCTTTCTCGGCCTGTGCTGCCTCACTCAGGATGATCATTTCTAGATCCACCCATTTGCCTGCAAATTCCATTATTTCTTTGTTTTTAATAGAGGAGTAGTATTCTGTTGTGTAAATGTACCACAAATTTTTGTATCCATTCTTTGTTTAAGGGACATCTAGGTTGTTTCCAGATTTTGCCAATTATGAATAAAGCTGCCATGAGCATAGCTGAACAAATGACCTTGCTGTATGGTGGTGCATCTTTTGGGTATATGCCCAAAAGTAGTATAGTTGGATCTTGAGGTAGCACTATTCCCAATTTTCTGAGGAAGTGCCAAATTGATTTCCAAAGTGGTTGTACAAGTTTGCACTCCCACCAGCAATGGAAGAGGGTTCCGTTTTTACCACATCTTGCCAGCATGTTGTCACTTGAGTTTTTGATCTTAGCCATTCTGACAGGGGTAAGATAGAGTCTTAGAGTTGTTTTGATATGCATGTCCCTAATGACGAAGGACCTTGAGAATTTCTTTAAGCGTTTCTCAACCATTCAATATTCCCAATATTCCTCTGCTGAGAATTCTGTTTCGTTTTTTAATTGAATTCTTTGGTTTGTTGGAGTTTAAATTCTTCATATATCTTGAACATTAGACCTCTGTCACATATAGGGTGGGTGAAAAGCCTTTTAAAATCTGTACACTGTCATTTTGTTCTGATGACAGTTCTTTACTTTACAGAAGCTTTTCAGTTTCATGAGGTCCATTTATTAATTGTTGATCTTAGAGCCTGAGCTGTTGGTGTTCTGTTCAGGAAGTTGTCTCCTGTGTCAATGAGTTCTAGGCTCTACCCCACCTTTTCTTCTAACAGATTTATTGTGTCTTGTTTTCTGCTAAGGTCTTTGATCCACTTGGACTTTAGTTTAGTGCAAAGTGATAAATATAGATCTATTTGCATTTTTCTACAGGTAGACATGCAGTTAGACTAGCATCATTTGTTGAAGATGGTATCTTTTATTCATTTTATGGTTTTGGCTTCTTTGTAAAAAAATCAACAGTAGATGTGTGGGTTTATTGCTGGGACTTTGATTCAATTCCACTTATCCACCAGTTTGTTTCTGTGCCAGTACCATGCCATTTCTCTATAGTACAGCTTGAGATCAGGGATGGAGACACTTCCATAAGATCTTTTATTGCATAGGATTGTTTTAGCTTTTCTAGGTTTTGTTTTTCCACATGAAGCTGAGAAGGGAGGGAGCTACAGGGGGATATAAGTTCTGTAAGAATTCTGTTGGTGTTTTGATGTGTATAGCACTGAATATGTAGATTGCTTTTAAATCTGTAGATGAGCATTTTTACTATGTCGATCCTACTGATCCATGAGCATGAGAGATATTTCTATCTTTTGATATCATCTTCATTTTCTTTTTTCAGAGACTTGAAGTTTTTTTTTTTTTTCATTTACATGTCTTTCGCTTTCTTGGTTAAAATTACACCAAGATACTTTATGTTATTGTGGTTATTATGAATGGTGTCTTCTCCACAATTTCTTTCTCAGTTGTTTGTCTTTTGTATATGGGAGAGCTACTTAGTTGTTGTTAATTTTGTATTCAGTCACTTTGCTGAAGGTGTGTATCTACTATAGGAGTTCTCTGGTGGAATTTTTGTGGACACTTATGTTTACTATCATATCATCTGCGAACAGTGGTATTTTGACTTTCCAGTTTGTACCCACTGATGTTTGTCTTATTTCTCCAGCTAGGATTTCAAGTACTATACTAAAGAGAAACAAAGAAAGTGGGCATTCTTGTCTTGTACCTGATATCAGTGGGCTTTATTTAAGTTTATTTCCATTTAGTTTGATATTGGCTATAGGCTTGCTGTATATTGTCTTTACTGTGTTTATGTGCCTTGTACACCTGATCGCTCCAAACCTTTAAACATGAACCAATGTTGGTTTTTATTAAATGCTTTTATGGCATGTAAGGAAATGGTCATGTGGGTTCTTTTCTTCTTTAAGTTTGTTTGTATGGTGGATTACATTGATGGATTTCTGTATATTGAACCATCCCTGCTTGCCTGGGATGAAGCCTACTTAGTTATGGTCAACGATATTTTTTATGTGTTCTTTGATTCAATTTTCAAATATATTGAGTATTTTTGTGTCAATGTTCATAAGAGAAATTGGTGTGAAACTCTCTTTCTTTGTTGAGTGTTTGTGTGATTTAAGTATCCAGGTAACTATTTTATTTGCTTACCTGATGGTGAGCTAACTTTGTAAATTGAATCTATCAAGAAAAGTTGCCATTTCATTTGGATTTTCAAATTTTGTGGATTATAAACTTTTGAAATATGACCTAATGATTCTTTGGATTTCCTTGGTGTCTGTTTTATATCTCCCTCTTTATTTCTTTTCTTTTTTTTTTTTTTTAATTTGGATAGATCCTTCTGCCTTTTAGTTAGTTTGGCCAAGGGTTTGTTTATCTTGTTGATTTGCCCAAAGAACCAGCTCTTGGGTTTGTTGATTCTATGTATTATTCTCCTTGTTTTTAAGTTATTGTTTACAACCCTGAGTTTAATTATTTTCAGCCCTCTACTCCTCTTGGGCGTGTGACCTCTTTTTTTTTTCCTTGGGCTTTTAGGTGTGTCATTAAGTTGCTTGTATGAGATGTTTCCAATGTCTTTATGAAGGCACTCAGTGCTATGAAATGTATTCTTAACATTGTATTTATTGTGTCAAATAAGTTTGGGTGTGTTGTACCTTCATTTTCACTGAATTTTAAGAAGTTCTTAATTTCTTTCTTTGTTTATTCTCTGACTCAGTTGTCATTGAGTAGAGAGTGGTTCAGTTTCCATGTCTGTGTAGGCATTTTTTAAAATTTCTGTTGCTGTTGAGGTCCAGCTTTAGTCCATGGTGATCTCATAGGATAAAGGTATTATTTCAACCTTCTTTTAGCTTTTAAGGCTTGCTCTGTGACCTACTTTTTTATCAATTTTTGAGAAGGTTCTCTGAGGTACTGAGAGTAGGTATATTCGTTTGAGTTTGGGTGAAAAGTTCTGTAGGTGTCTGTTAGGTCCGTGTGACTCATGACAACTGTTAGTGGCATCATTTCTTGATTTAGTTTCTATACCAGTGACCTGTCCTTTGGTGAGAGTGGTGTGTTCAAGTCTCCCACTATTAATGTGTGGGAATCAATATGCAGGTTAAGCTTTATTAATGTTTTCTTTACAGATGTGGCTGCCCTTGTATTTGGAGCATAGATGTTCACAATTGAGATGTCTTCTTAGTGGAATTGTCCTTTGATGAGTATTGAGTGACCTTCCTCGAATCTTTTGATCAATTTTGGTTGAAAGCCTATTTTTATTAGATATTAGAATTGCTACTACAAGGCTGTTTCTTGGTTCTATTTGTAAAGGTTTGTAAAGGTTTGTAAAACCTTCTTCCAGCCCTTACTCTCAAGTAATGTCCATCTTTTTGGCCGTGTTTTTTTTTTCTTGCATACAGAAGAAGGTTGGGTCCTGTTTATTCATCTGTTCTGTTACTCTGTGTCTTTTCATTGGAGAGTTGAGTTCATTAATGTTGAGAAATATTAATGACCAGTGACTGTTAGTTCCTTTTATTTTGATGTTAGTTGTAGTCGTATGTTTCTATATTTGTCTAATTTTGGTTTTGCTGTAGTGAGATTATTTATTTCCTGTTTTCCTGGGTGTAGTTAGCCATATTAGCTTAGAATTTTCCTTCTAGTATCTTCTGTAGGGCTGTTTTGAGGATAGATAATGTTAAAATTTGTTTTTGTTGTGGAATGTCTTATTTTCTCCATCAACAGTGAGTGAAAGTTTTATTGGGTAGAGTAGTCTGGACTGGCATCTCTGGTCACTTAAGGTTTGCAATATATCTACCCAGGACCTTTTAGCTTTTATTGTATCTGCTGAAAAGTCAAGTGTGATTCTGATCACTTTTTCCATTATGTGTTACTTGGCCTTTTCCCTTATCTCTTTCAATATTTTTCTTTGATATGTATATTTAGTGTTTTGATTATTATGTGGTATGAGAATATTTTACTGTCTAAACTATTTGGACTTCTGTCGGCCTCTTGTATGCTTATAGACATCATTTTCTTTAGATTGGGGGAAATTTCTTCTATTATTTTGTTGAAAATATTTTTCTGGGCCTTAGAGCCAAATATCTTCTCTTTCCTCTATTCCTACTATTCATAGGTTTCATCTTTTCATTCTGTCCTTAACTTCTTAGATGTTTTGTGACAAGTTCTTTTTTTTTTTAAATTTAACATTTTCTTTAAAGGATGCATTAATTTCTTTCATTGTATCTTCTATACCTAAAACTCTTTCCTGCATCTCTTGTATTCTGTTGGTGATGCATACCTTTGTAGTTCTTTTTTCTTCTTTAGTGTATTATTTAGACTTAATTTACATATATATATTCATATGTTTGTGCATTTGATTTCATAATCCTTACAAATATCATTCCACATTTTACAATCAAAAAGGAAAGACAAAAATTCTAAATATGGAGGACTGTGAGAGTGGGTTCCCAGATGGGGAGCCTCACCCTCAGTATAGGAAGGTATTCATGCCACAGGTTGTCTACATGTAGGAAATGCAAATAGACGCTTATTTATAACCCTGAACAAAAGTAAAGTCTAAGTGGATCAAAGACCTCAACATAAAAACTGACACACTAAATTTGTTAGAAGAAAAAGTGGGGAAGACCCTTGAACTCATTAGCACAGAAGACAACTTTCTGAACAGAACACCAACAGCACAGGCTCTAAGATCAACAAGCAATAAATGAGACTTCACAAAACTGAAAAGCTTCTGTAAAGCAAAGGACACTGTCATCAGAACAAAATGATAGCCTACAGACTGGGAAAAGATCCTCTCCAACCCTATATCTGACAGGAGGCTAATGTCAAGAATATATAAAGAACTAGAGAAATTTAACACCAACAAATCAAGTAATTTAATCAAAAATGGGGTAGAGAGGTAAACAGAGAATTCTCAACACAGGAATATTAAACGACAGAGAAACACTTAAAATATTCATCATCATTAGTTGTATGAAATATAAAAATCAAAACCACCTTGAGATTCCACATCACACACATAAGAATGGATAAGATCAAAAATCAAGTGATGACATCTTGAAGAGTATGTGGAGAAAGGGGAACCCTCTTCTATTACTAGTGGTAATGTAACCTTGTTCAACCATTTTGGAAATCAATCAGGTGTTTCCTCAGAAAATTAGGAATAGTGATACCTCAAATTCCAGCTATACCACTCCTGGGTATATATCTGAAAGATGCCAACCCCTAAAACAAGTACATTAGCTCAGCTGTGGTAACAGCAGCATTATTTATAATAGCCAGAATCTGGAAACAACCTAGATGTCCCTCAACTGAAGAACGGATGCAGAAATTGTGGTACATTTGCACAATGAAATGCCTCTCAGCAATTAAAAACAAGGAAATTATGAAATTTGCAGAGAAATGGTGAGAACTAGAAAAGATAAATGTGAGTGAGTTATCCCAGAAGTAGAAAGGCACACATGGTAAATCCACACTTATAATTGGATATTAGACATATAGGATAATCATACTAAAATATGTACACCTAAAGAAGCTAAGCAAGGAGGAGGATCCTGGGTAAGATGATCAGTCCTCAAGCAGAAAGGCAAAGGGGATGAGCATCAGAAGAGGAAGAAAACAGAAAAGAGGACAAGAGCCTACCACAGAGGACCATTGAGAGACTTTACCAAGGAAAGTACAGAAGGAGATACTGAGACTCAGAGCCAAAATTTGGGCAGAGTGTCCTGAATCTTATAAAAGAGGGAGTCGATAAGAGGACCTAGAGGGGAAAGGAGCTCTACAAGGAGAGCAACAGTTCAAAAAATTAGGTCAGAGGGTTGTTTTCTGAGACTGATACTCCAACCAAGGACTATGCAAGGACTAGAAGCACTTGAAGCATTGCACAGATGTAGCCCTTGGTAGCTCAGTCTCCAAGTGGGTTCCCTAGAATTGGGAATAGGAACTGTCTCTGACATGAATCCAGTGGCTAGATTTTTTATCATCTCCCCATGAGGGGCAGCATGTTTACCCGACCACAGAGGAAACCATGCAGCCAGTCCTGATGGGACATGATAGCCAAGGGTCAGATGGAAGGGGAGGATGACATCCCCTATCAGTGGACTTGGGGAGAGGGTTGGGAAGAGATGAGGAAGGGAGGGTGGTACTGTGAAAGGATGAGGGAGAGGGCTACAATAGGCACACAAAGTTAATAAACTGTAATATGTAAAAATATAAATAAATTTAAAAATGAAAAAAATCATAGAAGAACATTTTCCCAAGTTAAAGAAACAGACCTCCATAAACGTACAAGAAGTCTACAGAATAACAGATTAGAACTGAAAAGAAACTCTTCAAGCTCATAGTAGTCAAAACATTAAATCTATGCAACAAAGAAAAGATAATAAAAGCAGTAAGGGAAAAAGACCAAGTAACATTTAAAGGTAGACCTATCAGAATCACACCAGACTTCTCAACAGAAACTATGAAAGCCAGAAGGGCCTGGGCAGAGGTCATGTAGACTTTAAAAGACCACAGATGCCAACCCAGAATACTCTAACCAGCAAAGCTTTCAATCAACACAGATGAAGAAAATGAAATATTCCATGACAAAACTAAACTTAAACAATATCTACACAGCAACCCAACCCTATGGAAGATATTAGAAGGAAAACTCCAATCCAATGAAATCTCCTACTCTAAAGAAAACACAGGATATAGATAACTTCACAAAAAAAAGGTAAAAAGAAAACAAGCATTGGAACACAGTAACACCACCAACTCTACAATAAAAAGAACTAACATTCATTGGTCATTATTATCTATCAACATAAATTGGCTCAACAGTCTAATAAAGACACAGACTAACAGAATGGTTGCAGAAACAGAATCCAATATTCTGCTGCCTCCAAGAACCAAACCTCTGCAATAAAGATAAATACTACATCAGAGTAAAGGGCTGGAAAAACACTTTTCAAGCAAATGGGCTCAGAAAACAAGCTGGGGTAACTATCCTAATATTTAATGAAATAGGTTTTCAAAAAAATTAATCAAAAAAGATGAGGAGGGAAACTTTATTTTCAACAAAAGAAAAATCCACGAGGAGCACATCACAATCCTGAACCTCTATGTCCCAAATACAAGAGCAGCTGCATTTATAAGTGAAACATTATTAAAGATTAAATCACACATCTACTCAAACACCTTAATAGTGGGAGACTTCAAAACTCCACTCTCACCAAGGGACAGATCATCTAGACAGAAGCTCTGTAGGGAAATAATGACACTTATAGAGGTCCTAAATAAATGCACCTAATAGATGGCTACAGAATTTTCACCCAAACTCAAGAGAGTACACCTTCTTTTAAGCACCTCATGAAAACTTCTCAAAAATTGAACGTACAGTCAGCTACAAAGCAAGCCTCACCAGATACAAGAAGATAAAAATAAGCCCTTGTATCCTATCAGACCACTGTGGCCTAAAATGAGACCTCAACAACAGAAAAAAAACAAAAAGCCTACATACAAATGGAAGCTAAACAACTTTCTACTCAGTTATAGCTTGGTCAGGGAAGAAATGAAAAAAGAAATTCAATGAATCCTAAAATTCAATGAAAAGAGAAGCACAATTTACCCAGACTTATGGGACACAATGAAAGCAGTGCTAAGAAGAAAGTTCATAGCACTAGTGCCTCAGGAAAGAAGTTTGAGACATCTCATACAAGCAACTTAATGGCACACATGAAAATCCTAGGTGGAGGGAGAAAGAGCAGGCACACCCAAGAGGAATAGATGATTGGAAAAAATCAAATTCAGAGCTGAAATCAATGATTTAGAAAAAAGACAACAAAAGAATCACTGAAACCAAGGGCTGGTTCTTTGAGAAACTCAACAAGATAGACAAACCCTTAGCCAACCTAACTAAAAAGCAAAGAGACACTGTCCAATTCAACAAAATCAGAAATGAAAAGGAGGACATAACTACAGACAGTGAGGAAATCCAATCATTAGGTCTTAATAAAAAAAAGTTTATGCTGCTAAATTTGAAAATCTAAATGATTTGGACAATTTCCTTGATAGATTTCAATTACCAAAATTAAATCAAGATCACATAAATAGATTAAATAGTCCTATATCCCCAAAGGGATAGAAGGGAATAGAAGCAGTCATCAAAAGTCTTCTGTCCTAAAGTATTCCTCACTATAGAGGAATATAGAATGGCAGAGAAACACTTAAAGAGATGTTCAACATCATTAGCCATCAGAGAGATGCATATCAAAACGACCACGAGATTTCGCCTTACACCCACCAGGATGGCTAAGATAAAATGAAAAAAAAAAAAAAAAAAAAAAACCTCAAGTGACAACACATGCTGGAGAGGTTGTGGAGAAAGGGGAACCCTCCTCCATTTCTGGTGGGAATGTAAACTGGTACAACCACTTTGGAAACCAATCTGGCACTTTCTCAGACAATTAAGAATAGTACTTCCTTAAGATCCAACTATACCACTCCTAGGCATATATCCAAAATATGCTCAAGTACACAACAAGGATATTTGCTCAACCATGTTTGTAGCAGCTTCATAATAGCCAGAACCTGGAAACAACCCAGATGTCCAACAACGGAGGAATGGATACAGAAATTGTGGAACTTTTACACAATGGAATATTACTCAGCAATTAAAAACAAGGAAATCATCAACTTTGCTGGCAAATGGTGGGATATAGAAAAGATCATCCTGAGTGAGGTATCCCAGAATCAGAAAGACATACACAGTATATACTCACTTATAAGTGGTACTAGACTTATAAGATAGGATAAACATA
>JAQQSO010006394.1:0-11344 GCA_028658305.1 Pachyuromys duprasi
ATTTATTGATTGTTGTTCTTAGAGCCTGTGCTGTTGGTGTTCTGTTCAGGAAGCAGTCTTGTGCCAATGAGATCTAGGGTCCCAAAAGCAGAAAGGTGAACATGGTATATTCTCACTTATATAGACTTATAAGATAGGATAAACATACTGAAATCTATACAGCTAAAGAAGATAAACAAGCAAGAGGACCTGGGGTAAGAAGATTAATACTCACTTAAAAAGTCAAATGGGACGGACATTGGATATAGGAGTAAACATGTAGCAGGACAAGTGCCTACCACAGAGGGCCTTGTAAAAACTCTTTCCTAGCAGGGTATCAAAGCAAATATTAAGAAACATATCCAACCCTTTGGCAGAGTGCAGGGAATCATATGAAAGAAGGGGGAGTTAGTATGGCCTGGAAAGGACAGGAGCTCCACAAGAACCAAATATTTCAGGGCACAGGGGTATTTTCTGAGACTATCTCTCCAATCAAGGACCATGTATGGTTATAACCTAGAACCCCTGCTTGTATGCAGCAAATGGCAGCTCAATACCCAAGTGGGTATACTAGTAAAGGGAACAGGGACTATTTTGGACATGAACTCAATGGCTGGCTCTTTGACCTCCGTGCCCACCAAGGAAGGAGCAGCCTTGCTAGGCCACAGAAGAGGACATTGCAGCCATTCCTGAAGAGATCTGATAAGCTAGAGTTAGATGGAAGGGGAGGAGGTCCTCCCCTATCAGTGGACTTGGAAAGGTGCAGGGAGGAGATGAGGGAGGGAAGGGGGGGATAAGGAGGGAATACAGGAGGGGCTATGGCTGGGATACAAAGTACATAACCTGTGATTAATATAAAAGAAAAAAGAAAAATAAAACACTGACAGATTAAAAAAAAACAAAGAATACATCAAAATCAAATTTCATAAAAGACTTTTGATTATAATTGGTATGTTTCCAAATAGCCATAAAAGACAAGTGCTGGCTAAGAAATTTGAACTCAATTATTATATAACAGCATGAAATCATCTTCCTTTCCTAATTATGATAATGGAATTCCCTTCAACAGGAACAATTCTCTGCCATGATAGAGTGATGGATGATGTTTTGGGGTTGAAATGTCTTTTCATCACTTTGTAGCCTTGGCTGCCTGGAACTCAGTATGTAGACCAGTCTGGACTCACAGAGATCTACCTGGCCTTGGCTGCTAAATGCTGTGATTACTGTCTTTTCATCTGAGATAGGGTCTTACTACGTAGCCCAGGCTGGCTTCCAATTAATAAAAGAGGTGAATAGCAAACCGATACCTTCTAGAGCCCTGAAATCCTAAGGCCTACATGGAAACCACAAGAGTAAGTGAAGGCAAAAGAAGGTGCAAGCCAGGTCATTTCCATAAACTGGGCAGCAGGTAGGTAGGAGGGGGACTCCCAAGCCACAACATGACAACAGATGGCTTTATTATCAGAGATTCTAAGCTACAAAATGTTAAGTGCCTACCGGGTTCACCACAGTGTTAAATATTTGAATGGGACCACAAACAAAAATGAGCATGTGTCCTCAAGTCCGAGGAAAGAGAAGAGAAGAGAAACATGCATAGACCCTCTCTAATGCACAGAAGCATTAGGAATGGCTATTATCATTATTTTAAAGTAAAGTTTACTTATATATTTATTTATCTCAATGTATTGACTTTGTATCCCTGCTGCAGTCCCAAGAATGGCTCTTATTTGTTGTCATATTATTTGAAAAGTTACTCTGGGTCAGGAATTACCGTCAGCAACTTGGACTCATCCAGACCTAATAAAACCAAGCAGACTAAGAATGTTCTTACTGCAGCCCAGGGAAACTGAGGCACCAAAGGAACCAACCTTCCCTGGGTCACCTGACAAAGTGACCAGGAGTCAGATGGTCACTCACTGGGTCCTACATCAAGGACTCTGTGTCCCAGAACAGGGGCTCAGAGAAGGGTGCCACTTTTGCTTGTTGAAGGTGGGGGTAGGCTAGAGCAAAGGAATTTTAAGGTGACTCCAGAAAGATGGCTTTTCTCTTGCTGGGGCCGGCATCGCAGGATGCTGTAGGCAGCTGACCCACAGAAGCAGACTCTTGGGGAAGATGGGCGTGTATAAACTCATTTTAGCGGTCTTGGTAGATGCTCACAGTGGGGTAAAATGGCATTGTGGCACTAGGGGGTGTCAAGGGCCAAGCTGTTCATTCTGGCACTAGGGATGGAGGGCAGCTGGGAAGTCCTTAGGACCGCTTGATCTCTGCCTGTGTGCTGGGGTTGGGGTGTGGGTGTGTTTGGGGTGTGGGTGAGAGTGTAGGTGGGGTGGGCACACTGGGACAGGATGCAAGGAAAGGAGGCAACTAGATCAGACGCCTGGCCCTGCATTCCCCTTACCTGGTTCGGGGAGTTCAGGAGGCCAGAGCGGGTGATTCGTGGACTCTGGTCAGTCGACTTGAACAGCCTCCAGTGGATGCGGAAGATCTATGGAGGCCAAGAGGGATTGGCCAACGGATCCCAGATGTGCACAGGGGGACTGGGCAGTGGGGCTGAATGGGCTGGTGTGCGCAGGCACAGAACACAGCTCACACTGGGGGATCTGAATGAAATGGCTCCAGAGAGGCAGCAGCAAGTCAATGCTGGGACATGCTTGTGGAACTGGGTGGGAGTCTGACTCCTTTCCTTAAGGAGAAAAATATATACATAAACATGTATACATATATCATATATATACATACACACATATATATATACATATACATTCATATATACATACAAACACACATATATACAGAATACATATAAACATACATAAATACATATATACATAATACAATATACATAAAGATATGCATACATACAAACATACATACATACTTATGTATACATATATACATGCATATGTACATGTATATATACACATACTTTCATATTACATACATACAAACATATACATACTTATAACATATATATACATATATACAGATATACATGTATACACACATACATGCGAATATACATACATATACATATATATGCATACACACATATACATACATACACACACATACATATATACATACATATGACTAAAATGGGGCACTCAGCACCCTACCTGCAGCACTGATGTCTAGAAACACAGAAGGCAAGGGCCAGGGAGATCGCCCTGTGCTTAATACAAGTCCCCGAGGTTAGCTCCCAGCACCCCTGCCAGGCAGCAGAGGAACACCTGTAGTCCCAGCCCTCGAGGATCTGTCAACCTCTTCTGGTCACCATGGGCACCCTCCCTCTCCTGCCGTGAGCACATAAGTAAAAAGTAAATCTTTCAACAGCAATTAGAAAACAAATACAAGTCTGTCCTGGTAGCACTCACATGTCATCCCCATGTGGAGAGAGGTGGAGAGAGGAAGATCTCTGCGAGTTTGAGGACAGCCTGCTCTACAGAACGAATCCAGGACAGCCGGAGAGACCCTGTCTTGAAAAACCGAAAAACAAATGAAATTCATTTATTTTAGTGCTCTATCACATCCCAGAAGAGAAGAGAGCCTCAGAAGCCAGTGTAGATGGTTGTGAGCCACCACAATGCGGGTGCTGGGAATCGAATTCAGGACATCTGCAAAGGCAACATGCACTCTTTACCACTGAGCAGTCTCTGCAGCGGGTGCTTATCTCTTATAGCGCTCAGATTCCCCTGCCATGAGAATACTGCCACCCATAAGGACCTAGGACTTCCATCAATTAACAACTAAAAATTAAACTAAACAACTATTCCGCCATTCCTGAATTTTAGAAACCTGAAAACTACTAACCGAGCATCTTCATGCCTAATAGACCGGCTTTTACAGGTGAGGAAGGCAGAATTCCATGTTGGAAGATTGGCTTTTCCTTTGTAATGCCATGGCTGGCTAGACGCTGCAGCTCACCGCCCTGGTCAGTGTCATAAGAAGGAGGGTCATCTGCCACCTCCTTGGTGACTAGACTGTAAGTATTCCTTCCACCACGTGTGTGCAATTTTTTCTTTAGTATATATACGGTAACATTTACCTTAGTTTTTTTCTTGATCCTTTCACTGTTTCTAAGGCAGAGTTGCTCCAAACAACTCTGGCTGTACTAGAATTTGCACTGACCTGGGAATGTGTGTGATTTCAGCTTTAATAATATTTTATTTACAAATGTAGGTGCTCTTATATTTGGGACATACATGTTCAGAATTGTGATGTCCTCCTACTCGATTTTTCCTTTGATGAAAATGAAGTGCCCCTTCTCATCTTTTTTATTAATTTTTTTGAAAGTCTATTTTATTTGATATTAGGATCGCTACCCCAGCTTGTTTTCTGGGACCATTTGCTTGAAAAACATTTTTCCAGCCCTTTACTCTGAGGAAGTGTTTGTCTTTGTTGCAGAGGTGTGTTTCTTGAACGCAGCAGAATTTGGGATCCTGTTTCTGCAACCATTCTGTTAGTCTGTCTTTTTATTGGAGAGCTGAGTCCATTGATGTTGATATATAATAGGGATCAATGAAATTAGTTTCTTTTATTGTGGAGTTGGTGGTGTTACTGTGTTTTTTTGCTTGTTTTCTTTTAATTTTTAGTTGTGAAGTTATCTATATCCTCTGTTTTCTTGGGTGTATTTGCTTTCATTGTATTGGAGTTTTCCTTTTAGTAACTTCTGTAGGGGTGGATTGCTGTGTAGATATTGTTTAAGTTTAGTTTTGTCATGAAATATTTTGTTTTCCTCATCTATGTTGATTGAAAACTTTGTTGGGTATAGTAGTCTGGGTTGACATCTGTGGTCTCTTTTTTGTTAATGTAATTTATTTATTTTTATATTAATCACAGGTTAGGTACTTTGTATCCCAGGCGTAGCCCTCTCCTTCATTCCCTCCCACTCTCCCCATCCCTCCCTCATCTCCTCCCTGCCCCCCTCCAAGTCCACTGATGGGGAAGGACCTACTCCCCTTCCATCCTACCTTAGTTTATCTTGTCTCTTCAGGGCTGGCTGAATCTGTGGTCCCTTAAAGTCTGCATGACATCTGCCCAGGCCCTCTGGCTTTCATAGTTTCTGTAAAGGATTCTGGTATGATTCTGATAGGCCTACCTTCATATGTTACTTGACCTTTTTCTCTTGCTGCTTTTAATATTTTTCTTTGTTCTGCAGATTTAGTGTTTTCATTATTATGTGGCATGAGGAGTTTCTTTTCTGGTCTATTTTACTTTGGTGTTTTGTAAGCCTCTTTTATGTTAAGGGATATCTCTTTCTTTAAGTTGGGAATATTTTCTTCTATTTTTTTTTTTTGAAAATATTTTCTGGACCTTGGAGGCTGGAATCTTCTTTTTCATTTGTTTCTATTATTCTTAGATTTCATCTTTTCATGGTGTCCTTGATTTCTTGGATGTTTTGTGTTTGGAACTTTTCCAGTTTTACTTTTTCTTTGAGAGATGTATCCATTTCTGGAAGTCTATCTTCAGTGCCTGTGATTTTCTCTTCCATCTCTTGTATTTTGTTGGTGATGTTTACCTCTGTGCTTCCTGATCTTTTTTCTAAGTTCTCCAACTCCAGGGTTTTCTCTGTGTTTGCTTTATTGATTCTGTTTTCATGCCTTGCACTCTTTCCTTCATCTGTTTGAATGTGGATTCCTGTCTTTCCATGATGGCCTCTATTTTTCGTTCATTTCCTCTCTATATGACACTTATTTTTCCTCGACTTGTGCTTCTATTTGTTTGGCTGTAGTTGCCTGTATTTCTTTGAGAGTTTTGTTCATTTTTTCTTTATTTGCCCCTAATATCTGGATAAGCCTAGAATTGCGAACTTTTTCTTGATGTAGGTTTCAAACCTGGGGCAGATGGCTTTGCCTATTTAACATATCAAAACAATCGTAGGTGCCAAGTTTCTCCCAGCAGTTCTTCAGTCCTTCTGTGTTACATGCTCTTCCAACCTGCCATACCCATCTTACCCTGAATTCTCCTGCCCAGTGCCTGGGATACCCTTTCCCTCCCCCCAGTTACTCTTCCACATATTGTCAAACTATTTTTGTTACATGGTCCTGTGGATAGCGATGCAGGAATAACAGCAAAAGAGCTCTAGAATTTCCTGCCTCTGTGTTCTGGGTGTTGACCATCTTCAACAATAAGTTGTCCTTTCACTTTTATGAAAATTATTGTTATTTTATGTGTTTTAGTCTTTTGCCTGTGTTTGTCTTTATACCCTGTTCTGACAACCAGTATACATTGTCAGAACCCCTGTAAATTGAGTTTCCAATAGCAGTGAGCTGCCTTGTATACTGGGAATGAAAACTCTGTGTTCTGGACGAAATGTCAATGTTCTTAGCTTCTGAGGTGTTTTCCACCTCAAATTTTCTCGTCTTGATTATGCTTCCTGTCTAAGGCATTCTAGTTCACTGGGGGGTCAACCTTCTGTTGAGGTGTCCCCTACACGTATTGTTAGTATTCAGGCAGCCTGCTTCTGGATAGCCTAGTAATCTATGATGTCATCATGTGTTGCCCAATAGGTGTCACACCTGGTAGATGTGGTTAAGTTGCTCCTTAAAAGGATCCACCCACTACTTTTCTTCTCTCTTGCCTTTTTGCCCTCTTGCCCTCCTAACTCTCTTGCTCTCCCACAGTCTCCCATTTCTCTGCCAGGGCCCCCTCTCGTTCCCTTATCATACCCCTCTCTCTCCTGTCTCTCTCTTCATCTCCATCTAATATTTTTCTTTCATATAAAATCTGTTGTGCCAATCATCATTTCATTGTTCCTAACATTGGTGCATTGGGTTTGGAAGGGTTCTCCTGGTAGCACCTGGTCTGATCACACCAGGATCTTTTAACTGAACTATGATGCCTCCAAAATATTTTTCTTCTTCTCTACCTATCCCTAATCCCCAATCAACCATATATGCCTTAAAACCTATATTTTCTCTCAATTGCCTTGCCCTTACTGTGCACACCTGTCCCACTGTTCATTTGCAGCTGCTCAGACTTATGTCCTGCCATGTGTTCTGACCACTAGGGACATGGCAGACACTCACACTATGCCAAAATCAGCTTGGAGAAACTAAAATGCCAGATGTTGAAACTGCTGCTTCAGACACAGAGACAGTCTGCTTCTAAACTATTGCTGTTAGGTAAGCAATTGTTGGGGACTGTGCACATAGAGAGATGGCTTTAGATTGCACCATGCCTCAGGCCCCATGGAAAAGGTTTTAAATCTCCCATGGAATGCCTGCCACGAGAGGCTGGCTTGCAGAAGAGGGTTATCAGTTGTGCAGACTTATGATCAGTCATGCCAAGAAAGCAGAGAGTTTCAAGCAGAGCAAAGACAGCCATCCCACCAGCAAGCACCTGATCTCATTATGCCACTATGGCCACACACCTCACATGGCTGGCCGCCATGTAGATTTTAGGATAATGAAGGGGGAGGATGGCTTCACTGCGATTCTACTCAGGGCAAGCACATTGTTTTACCACCATCTTAACACAGGGCCATCAAGGGCAGCCACATGATTGGCTTCCATCTTGGTTATTTAAAATAAAAATAAAAACACTGTTGTTTCTCCCACTTCCAGCTGCACTGAAGCAATGTTTGTAATACTTAGGCAGGTGGGCCTCTGCCACAGTGCATCTTGGGACGATTGGTATTTCCTTGACCAGCGAGCACTCAGAAGTGGGAAAGGAGGGATAAACGTCTATCTGTGACTGGAAACTTTGTGTTTACAGCCCGGTGGCAGGAGCCATGGAGATAGCTTTGGAGCTTCTGAGTACGGAAGTCTCTGCTCCCAGAAGGGAGGATCCAGAATTGAAGCACGGAGGGGCAGAACTTCTGCAATAAGTGTGCCACTACTCAGGCAGGTTTTCCCAGATCAACATCCTTCTCATCCCAAACTTTAAGCATGAACTTTGAATCATGTTCACATGTGGGGAGACTGTGGGGGTTCCCCACCTCCCTCCCCTTGCCCACTGCACACAGTCTGTCTGTTAATATGTCTGTCTGGAGTCTTAGAACTGCTCGAGAATGGTTGAACTGCAGGCAGGGGATGGAGGGAAGAGAGAGGCACATTCCTCTGCTTCTACCCAGACTGAGTGCATTCTGGGCAAGATGGGTGCACCCTGCCTGGCCTTCAGGTTGTGCATGACCTTGTATAGATTGTTCTGGTGCCCTCTGCTGGCCTGCATGTGCACGAGCAGGCAGGACACTCTAATGTTTAGGGTGCTGAGGGCTGAGTAGATAAGGTACTCTGTGCTTAATGGTTAGGGTGTTGGGGACTCAGTACATAAGGATCCTGCTGCCTCTACTGACTTGAAGGCATACACACATGGGCAAAGTGAAAAAGGAGGACGTGGAGGAGAAAGAAAGAAGAAAGAACAATCAATTCTTTTTTTTTTTTCAGAAAAACTTCCAGCTAATTGAAACTTGGGTACTATTGGGTGTTGATTTGCTGAACTTGAACCAAAAACACACAGGCAAATGTTCAGGTATTCTATAATGATATAAATAATTGATTTTTTTCTGCATGGCAAATAAAATATTTTCAACCAGAAGGAAGGTGTGGAACATGGCAAAGCAACATATTGTATTTAGAGTCTGTATCAAATAAGAATGCTCTGACAAACTTTTTCAGAGGACGCTTCTCATGATCAAAGAAGAAAACCATCCTTGCCTTAAAGCATTTTCTCCAGGCATCTACACTGTCCCAGGACCCAGGAGATTCTTACTTCCATAAATTCTGGATTCACAATTTTGAGTGCTCACCTGCTTAGCTATGGAGAAATCATAAAAATAGCCAGCACATATTTCTATACAGTTTGAACCAGAAGAAAATAATGTGATGACTAATTCTGAGCCCAGCTGTTTCATATGGAATGCAGCGGCCCATGCCCTCCAGAAAACGCTTTTGAGCAAAAGTAAATGGAATCTAGAGAAGACAAAACAAGGGTGGGCTTCTACCATGGGTGGTAATCCTCATTCATAAGCAAGGGCAGCACCAGGATTTTACATTGTTGGTAACTAATTTACTGTGGTCAAGTCAAGAAAACATTTTTCTCTTATAATTAAAAGTATAATTTAAATTAAAAAGGGTTCTGTCAGAGTGTATGTGTATATGTCTTTAATTATCTTACATGACTTGGGGACTGAAATCACTGATTTGAAGACATTAAATTTGAATATATTTCAGCAAATGTTTTCCTAATGTAAGCTATAAGTGTAATGAATGTAAATATATAGCAAGTTTAATAACCACTTTTAAATAATTTCATGGAATATAGCCTATACCATAAGGTATAGAGAAGGTAATCATATCCAAAGCAGCCATTTAATCTAAAATACAATCTATATTTATGACACAAGACCATAAAAGGTTCTTTTGTGGACATAAATAGCCTGTCCTAGACTGAACTGTAACTGAAAAGTAATTGTTTTCACAGTTCATTTAGTATTAATAAGGTAAAATGAAGGTCAAACTAAGACTGTTCTTCCTTTATTAAATTTTAGAGTACAGACAGTGCTCATGAGCCTGGGCTATATCTCAATGTGTTAGTGATAAGTGTAATATGAGAGTTTTAAACCAAGAAGATATAAACTTACAACTCATTAACACTTATGAGCCTTGGCGATCACCTTCAAATTGAGTATCATTAAGATTGTTAAGAAAGCCAATTGAATTTTTAATACAGTCAATACAAGTAAGCAAAAGATGAACTCTCAATGTTTAGTATAATATGTAATTTTTAGTATTATGGGAATCAGTAATATTTGACATTGATATTGACATAGTCTGGAATCATGACTTCCAGTCATAATATATTAGATAAGTTAGTGTCTTTTGGACAGATAATTGAATACCTTTATAGAAATTTTTTGTAACACGAGTAGTTAATTAGTTAACTACTAATTAATAATATTAATATTATTAATAGCTAATAATATTAAGTTGTGTTATTAATTTTCAGAAGTTGAATTTTTGTAATCAAGATATTACTGGCGTCTTAACAAAAATATCGAAGTGCTTCTTCCTTTTCTCTTCTTTGGAATCCTTTGAGGAGTATTGCAGTGAGTTCTTTGAGACTTTCGTAGAATTCATGCTAAATGTCTAGACCTAGGCTTGTGTTCTTTTATTTTTTCTTTTAATTGAGAAATTTAAATTACTGTTTCTGTCTTGGTTGTTATGTGTCTGTTTAATTTATTTCATCTTGATTTAATGTTGTTAGATTTTATACATCCAGAAGTCTACCAATTTTTTTCATTTTAATGTTTAGTTGAAGGAAGACTGTTAAAATATGAACCTATGGTTCTCTCTTTTCTTCATTGCATGTTGTAGTGTCTGTTAGAACAGGACTGACAATCGGTGTGTGCCTGCCATACAACCGCGGGTTGAAGCAGAACTCGGGTCCTTCCCTGACTTGCCCGCAGACTCACACACAGACTGAGGTTTTTGCTGGCGGAAGCGTGCGGTGTGCGCCCGCAGTGTGCAGACTGGTCAAAATGGTCCCCCGACCCTCTTAGTCTGGGGTGGTTCCAGTGATCGGTGTGCGCCTGCTGTACACCCGTGGGTTGAAGCAGAACCCGGGTGCAGTGTGCTCTCACAGTGTGCAGGTCAGTGAAAATGGTACCCGGTTTCTCCTCAGACTGCCCGCGAGACTGTGTGATCCAGTCTATTATGGCGCTGCGGGTGCCCAGCATGGCTGCTCGTTCAGATCAGAGCTGTGCGCCGCCGGACACCTGGAGATTTTTAGGGTAATAACTGGGTGTCCCTAGGGTTTTCCCACTTGATTTTCTCACCGTAGGAGTTCCGCTCACCTGGCAATCACAAATGCTGGTGTTTTAGGTGCCAGAGTTCAGTCTCCTGGTCGCTGCGTTGTTTCCGCTGTCCTACTCCTCAGACACAGGGTCCTCTCATGGCAGCCATCTTGGATCTCTCAGGAGCATGCCAAGGAGGATCTCTGGGGGGGGGGTCAATGTAGTGATGTATCAGAGTAGATATTAAGACTCGCGATCAAGCCTTTGGCAGAGGGCGAGAAGTAATGATAGATCTGGGGGAGGTTGGAGAGACTTGGGGAGAACAAGAGCTCCACAAAGACCAAACTGAGCAGGGCACAGGGGTCTTGTGTGAGACGGTTTCAACAATCAAGGACCATGTGTGGATGTGGCCTGGAACCCCCGCACAGATGGGGCCCATGATAGCTTGGTGTCAGACTGAAGACGCTAGTGAGGGAGACAGGGACTGTTTCAGTCATGAACTTGATGGCTGACTCTTTGACCCTCCCCCATACAAGCCGGGGAGTGACAGACTGGCTAGATCCCAGGGGAGGACATTGCAGCCAGCCCTGAGGAGACAGGATGAGCGGGGGTTGGATGGAAGGGGAGGAG
>JAQQSO010006395.1:0-11344 GCA_028658305.1 Pachyuromys duprasi
GCTGGCAGAAGAGCTTGGCCCGTGCCCCTGCAGTGTGTGGACTGGTCAGAATGGTCCCCCAATCCACTCAGCCTGTGGTGTTTCCCACGATCTGTTCACGCCCGCCGCACACCCGTGGGTTGGTGCAGGACTGGGGATCCTCCCAGATCTGCGGGAGGACTCACACACTGAGATTTTGCTGGTGGGGCCTTAGAGTTGCGCCCCGGCAATGTGCGGACTGGTCAAAATGGTCCCGGAATCCACTCAGTCTGGTGTGGTTCCGATGATCGGACCAAACTCGCAGCACACCCGTGGGTCGAAGCAGAACCCGGGTGCAGTGTGCGCTCGTAGGGCGCAGTTCAGTGAAAACGGCACCGGTTTCTCCCGAGACTGCCTGGGAGTCTGTGCGATCCAGTCTATAATGGCGGGTGCGGGCGCCCAGTGCAGCTGCTCGTCCAGATCAGAGCTGTGCGCTGCTGGTCACAGGGAAATTTCTCCAGGTAATAACTGGGTGTCCCTAGGGTTTTCCCACTTGATTTTCTCACCGTAGGAGTTCCGCTCACCTGGAACTCACAATGCTGGCGTTTTAGGTCCCAGAGTTCAGTCTCCTGGTCGCTGCGTTGTTTCTGCTCTCCTACTCCTCAGACACAGTGTTCTCTCGTGGCAGCCATCTTGGATCCCCAAGTACTAACCAGGCCTGACCCTGCTTAGCTTCCGAGATCTGACAAGATCGGGAGCTTTCAGGGTGGTGTGGCCGTAGATAACATCTCATTTTTAAAGACATAAATTTTATAATGTTAATTTCCAACATTCTGAAATTAAACTGTCAATAATTTATTCTATGAATGTACATTCTAAACAAATAAATATAACAAAAATAGAAAGCGAAACAAGGCAGTTCACTGTTAATTAATCTTTGTGAAATATATAAAATGCTTTAAAAATTCTTCAAAGACCTTAAAGAGAGAATAATATGTACGCATCTGTAGGTTACAACAAATGAAGCAAATAGAAGCGTGACGCTTTTGTAACTTGTTTCTTATATGGTTTTATAAAAGGAAACACAGAAAGAATCCTGCTAACTGTTTCTTATATTATTTGCTTTTCCTAAGAAAAATATCATTTTTCAACTATGAGTGAGAATCTACATTCTATGAACATCAAAACAGCAACAGATTGCGTATTAATATTAATAAGGCTTCTTAAGTACAGATGCTGCCAGTCTTTAATCAAATTATATAGTTTCTTTTATTCAAAAACTTATTAATTCAAATTAAACACATATGTCCCCAGGAGATGAGTTACAGTGGATGTTCCCTCACAGTAAAACAAACCAAACAAACGTTCAAGCAAAACTTTCTAATTCTTCACCCCACAAGTATTTTGAAATCGATATGGAGACCGGAAACACATTAAACAAATACGAAGAATTTTTAGATGGTGTGATAACAGATGCTTACTGAAAACTAATAGCAATACAGACATGGAAGGATATGCAGAGGGTCCGAAAGGCTTTTGCTTACAACTTCATAATAGAAACACACATGACCAATGTTAAGTAAGTGGAGTCATTATAGAGTATGAGGCTATTAAAATAAACAACTCAGAAAGAAATCCAGCTGTAGACATACCTTCAATAAACTTGGTTTATGAGGAGATACAGTGGACAAATTTGATGCTGAAGCCTATGCATGATGTAATTTCAAAGATACTCACTGTTGAGTAGAACATATCTAAGACATAAAAGCAAGTCCTCTTCTTCAGAGGAAGTACATGTATATTTTGGGATCATTCTGTTTGGTGAATCTGTGATTCATGCATATTATTCTCTCAAATTTATTCTTTTTTTTTTACAATGTACTTCTTTTTTTCTTTTTGTAATTAAATTTTTATTTTATATTAATAACAGTTTATTCATTTTGTATCCCAGCTATAGGCCCTCCTTCACCCCCTCAATCCTATCCTCCCTCCCTCATCTCCTCCCATGCCCCTCTCTAAGTCCACCAATAGGGGAGCTCCTCCTCCCCTTCCATCTGACCCTAGCTTATCAGGTCTCTTCAGGACTGGCTGCATTGTCTTCCTCTGTGGTCTGGCAAGGCTGCTCCTTCCTCAGGAGGGTGGGGTGGGGTGGGGGTGGGGGCTGATCAAAGAGCCAGCCACTGAGTTCATGTCAGAGAGAGTCCCTGTTCCCCTTACTAAGAAACCAACTTGGAGACTGAGCTGCCATGGGCTACATCTGAGCAGGGGTTCTAGGTAACATCCATTAATGGTCCTTGGTTGGAGTATCAGTCTTAGAAAAGACTTCTGTGACCAGAATTTTTGGTTCTGTTGTTATTCTTGTGGAGCTGCTGTCCCCTCCAGGTCTTACTATCTCCCCCTTCTTTCATAAGATAACCTGCACTCTGCCCAAAATTTGGTTATGAGTCTCAGCATCTGCTTTGATTCAGAGAGGGTTTTACAGGGGCGCTCTGTGGTAAGCTCCTGCCCTGTCTTCTGTTTCCTCCTTCTTCCAATATCCGTCCCATTTTTCTTTCTGAGTGAGGATTGATCATATTACCCAGGGTCCTCCTTCTTGCTTAACTTCTTTAGGTGTAAAGATTTTAGTATGTTTATCCTATCTTTTAGGTCTAGTATCCACTTATAAGTAAGTATATACCCTGTGTGTCTTTTTGCTTCTGGGATTCCTCACTCAGGATGATCTTTCCTAGATCCTACCATTTGCTTGCAAATTTCATGATTTCCTTGTTTTTTAATTGCTGAGTAGTATTCCATTGTGTAAATGTACCACAATTTCTGTATCCATTCTACCATTGAAGGGCACCTGGGTTGTTTCCAGATTCTGGATATTACAAATAGAGCTGCTATGAACATGGTTGAGCTAATGTTCTTGTTGTGTACTTGAGCATATTTTAGATATAAACCTAGGCGTGGTATAGCTGGATCTTGAGGAAGTGCTATTCCTATTTGTCTGAGAAAGCACCAGATTGATTTCCAAAGTGGTTGTACAAGTTTACATTCTCACCAGCAATGGAGGAGGGTTCCCCTTTCTCCACAACCTCTCCAGCATGTGTTGTCACTTGAGTTTTTGATCTTACCCATTCTAATGGGTATAAGGTGAAATGGAACCTCATGAAACTGAAAAGCTTCTGTACAGCAAAGGACATGGTCAGCAGAACAAAATTACAGCCTACAGACTAGTAAAGGATCTTCACCAACCCTGAATATGACAGAGGGCTAATATCCAGAATATATAAAGAACTAAAGCAGTTACAAAGCAACAACAACAAAAAAATAATCCAATTAAAAAAATAGGATACAGAGATAAACAGAGAATTCTCTGTAGAGAAATATAGAATGGCAGAGAAACACTTAAAGACGTGCTCAAAGTCCTTAGCCATCAGAGAGATGCAAATACAAATGACCCTGATATTTTGCCTTACTCCAACTTATTCTTGCCCTTAGTTATTTATATAAGTACATAGTCTGTGAACACTTATGCTTTGGGTTCTTGCTTTCTATAGTCTTCTTTTATTGATAAAATATCTTATATACGGCCATTGAAATCTTTTTCAATTGGGTTGTCTGTTGTTATAACTTATCTGTAAGTGTGAGAGAGTGTGTTCATGTGATTGTGTATCTTTGTGTGCTGTGACCTGCAAGGCATTTAGGTTGACTTGACCAGAGTGATGGGAAAATGGAGAAAAAGAAGCCATTACAAAATATCTGGAATGGAGTAAGCTGTGTGGTCTTATGGAAATGTACAAACAGTAAGCTAGAAACCAAGCACATTTATCACACACTAGAAAACCGAAGCACAGCTAGTTAAGCTTATTAGTAGGAGATGTCTTTGATGGCCCGTCCCATGTTGTGGTACTTCTCGAGACAGCTATGGTTGATAATGTCTACATACACACATTGGTTTAGCTAAAGGTTAACCTTTCATCAACAGCAGTACTTAGGCCTGACCCAAAGAAGGTTTTGTTGCTTCCATGACTCTGAGGCATTGTAGTGCTTGACATGTTCATGCCAATTATACACATTCATTCAGGACTTCATCTGCTCCATATCTGTGTGAACATTTATGTTTGAATATAAGCATGACAGTGTATATGAATTCATGTTTTAAAAACAGAGGATTAATAAAATATGATTCAGCAAAGAAAATGATTTTAAAAAGTTCTACATTTAGTTTTGCATTTAAAAACTACCTTCTTAAATATTCTTAAAAATTATACTTTCTTATCAGCAAGACAGATAATGATTCCTACAACCATGTTATACTAATATGACAAATGATCTCTGAACATGGTACCTACTTCCTTAGTGTACTTTTTCTTTTTTATAAAGATTTATTTTGTTTGTATTTATATGTTCATGTGTGAACATGCATTGTGTTCACAAATGTATATGTACAGGTGCCCATGAAGGTCAGAGAGGTAATAGAATTCCTTGAACCTGGAATTAGAGGTAGTTGTGAGCTCCCTGATATGGGTGTTGAGAACCAAACTCTACTCATTTCCCTGGGCAGCAAATGTTCCTTAAGGCTGAGTCATCTCTCCAGCCCTGAGTGGTATTTTCATTACAATGCTGTACACTAGACAATAAATCATTTCTATCATGGCCATATATCATCTCTCCAAGTATTTTTATTTATTTTAACTATACATAAGTGTAAATCTTGTCTAATGTAGTTCATACATTATTTTATAACATCTATACTAGTTTACAATACATTCATACACACACACATATATATATATATATGTGTGTGTGTGTATATGTATATATAATGACTGAGGTATCCATGTGGAGTAAAAATGTTTAATTATCTCGATTCAAATATTGAAATGATAAGAAAAAATAAAACTGAGCAAAAGTTTAAATAATTTGCCTGTGATAATGATTTTAAATGAGACTCATCTTTAGTCAAATTATTATTAAAATTGGCTTTCTACTCATGTAATTATAATCTTTTCCTCTTAGTGCATATGCCTTCTACAAACAATCTTCCAAAAACTGTTTTTTGTCCTAACATCTGAATAACCTCTTTCTTCAATTTGATTCATTATTAACATTTTAGTTTGAGTATTTATTAATTTATGTCTATTTTAGATATTTTAAGACATAGAAATAAAATCTTTTTAAAATTATTATTTATTACAATTTATTCACTTTTCCCCTTCCCTCATACAAAAAGACATAAAAAATCTTACAATGGCATGTGATATCAAAATACATGTATATTATATTAGTCAGGGAAACTAGAGAAATAGAACTTACTTATGTATAGTACATATGTAATGCTTATATATTATATATATTTGTGAGTATAAGAATATATGTAAGTATATACAAACATATTTTTGAAAAGTGCATTTATTGAATTGGTATATACAATTGGAGTTGTGGACTGCAAACGTAGCTGTTTGTATATTGGAAAGGCGGAGAGCCAAACTGCTTAAAACTCTAAGCTGAAATATTTAGCATTCCCAGACTTATGCCAAAGGTCTAATTTCACTCTTAATCCTTGCACTCACCTAGAATTTTTGGAAATGCTACCATCTGGCATTCACACATCATTACAGCACAGAAACCTTCACTCAGTAAGATTGGAGCTTACAGAATAAAAGCTTCTGTTTTGTTTCTTGGATTTTGTTTGTTTGTTTGTTTGCTTGGGTTCTTGGCTCCTTTAAATGCTGGTAGATGGTTTCCCCCTCCCACATATCAGTTTCATTTAGAGAATTGGCCTGGAAACAACCAAATTCACACTATATCTGTATCAGTCCTAGAATGTCATTCTGAAAAAGTTAGCCAAGATCAACCATCATATTTACATTATATATTCTTCAAAGCTAGGTAGATATATGTACCTCATCAAATATCTGTAACACTTGACACACACTGAGGATGAGGGGGAATAAGGTCAGAAGAAAAAAAAAAGTGATATCTTGAGAGAGTAAACTATAATGAATGTGTTCTGTTGCATTGCTCTGTGATTTTTGTTCTATTTTCTATAATTTCTAATTTGTAAATATGGGGATCTTGCTTTTGAAAGAGGTTTTCTTTTTTATTTTTTTAAAAATAATTTCTCTAGCTTTGTTAGTTTCATTTTTCTACCCCTGAGTCCTTGCCCCTGGTTTATCTAAATGATTCACAACATTTTTCCTTAATTTTTAAAAACATTTTGAGATTATAATATAATTATAACATTTGTTTTCTTCTCTGCAAATCCTCCCATACCTCCTCCTTACTCACTTTCAACTCCTTTGCTCATTTCCAAAAATCAGCAGATTTCATCTCCTTAGCATGCACGCTGCCAGGTGTATGTGTGGTCAGCTGCTTTCTGTTCTGCTGTCCTCTCACACTGCCTGGAAACTCTCCATTTCCAAGCACTCAGCAAGTTTTTAAATCCCCTTGCAGATTAACTTTCACTAGCCTGTATTTTCTAGTGACTAGAATTCAATAAGCTTCAGAGGAGTAAGGTAAATCTAGGGCTTTTTGTTTCTGCCCTAGATATGGATAAATCATTTCCCTGCCCTCCTCCTCTCTTTGCCTTGTAGAGGCTCAGATGATATTTTTCAACTTTGTTGAATGGCCCAGTTACTGTTACACACACACACACACACACACACACACACACACACACACACACGTACATTATTTTTCCCTTCCCAGTCTGAACGTTTTCCCTATCTGATAAACAGGTCAAGCAGACTGTCCTTCATTTAGTTGTAATCTCAAACTATAGGGGGAGAGCTAAACGTTTTATTTTGTCTTTTTCTTTATTTGAATGTTTATCTGTCTTATCCTAAAACTGTGATGTTATTCAATTAAAACAAACATGTATTTTATTTTTCTTCATGTATTAACATGTAACAAATGAGGCTTATATTATATTATAGTGTTATTACATGGACTATTGACCTAAAAGAGTGTTTGTGATGATGTAGATGAATTGAATTTCCAAACAGATTGTTTAATGCATAGATTTCTGTTCTTATTTCAAAGAGAGAATTTCCCACTGAAATCTAGCCTCAATGGAAGCAAACCATTTACATTTTAATCTTATTCCTTTGCTTGTAACAACTGTAGTTATTTTAACCTTCACTCAATTTTATGGTATTTATTTTTTTTATTTAATATTAATCACAGTTTATTCCCTTTGTATCCCAGCTGTAGCCTCCTCCATTCAATCCTCCCCCCAATCCCATCCTCCCTTTTTCATTTCCTCCCATGCCCCTCTTTAAGTCCACTGAGAGGGGAGCTCCTCCTCCCCTTCCATCTGTCTCTAGCTTATCAAGTCTCATCAATGGCTGCATTGTCTTCCTCTGTGGCCTGGTAAATCTGCTCCTCCCTCAGGGAAGTGGTGATCAAAGAATAAGCCACTGAGTTCATGTCAGAGATTCCTGTTCCCCTTACTAGGGAACCCACTTGGATACTGAGCTGCTATGGGCTACATCTGTGCAAGGGTTCTAGGTTATCTCTATGCATGGTCCTTGGTTGGAGTATCAGTCTCAGAAAGACTCCTGGGACCAGATTTTTTTGCTTCTGTTGCTCTCCTTGTGGAGTTCCTGTCCCCTCCATGTCTTTCTGTCACTCCCTTCTTTCATAGGTTTCCCTATACTCAGAAAGGCAAATGGGATGGACACTGAAAGAGGGAGTAAACAGGAAACAGGACAGGAGCCTACCACAGAGGGCCTCTGAAAGACTCACCCCAGAAATGCACCAAAGCAGATGCTGAGGCTCATAGCCAAACTTTTAGAAGAGTGCAGGGAAAGTTATGGGATTTATAAATGTACCCTAGATTATGGCTTGAGGTATATTTTGGTTGTTGAAAAGCTGGTTCAGTTTTTGAAAAATTAATCTTGGAAAGTGGCAGCTATATCCCAGTAATGTAAATGGAACAGGCATAGAAAGAACAACTGACTAGGATTCACTTAGAACTTCCAACTCCCTCCTCTTTTCTTCCATCTATAATCAGTTCATGGTTTTACATGATAATCTTGTTAATAGAACAATTTAAGGATTAAAAATGTGGGGAAAGAAATCTCTTCCCAGTGAACTAGATAAGCAAACTGAAGATCTTCATCTCTCACTCTGTTTCCCAAGACTTACTGCTCCCGTCTCATTCCCTGGGGTCGCAGAATGCCTGTGGCAGGCCCTTACCTCATCTTTAGTGTACATTACAGATAGGTATTCCTCCTAACGACCCTGCCTTCATTTGTTGCTTTATCCCAGCTTCCAATTCCAAAAAGGCACTCCTTGCTAATCTACAAATCACTCCTGTCAGGGAAATAGGTAGGCTCTTCCTCTGTTCCTCCAGAACCAATCCCACAGTTTCATCCCAGCTGTGTTACAGAATGCCTGATGCAGCCTTCCCCATGCCCCTACCCTTATCTTTTGTGGCTCTCACATCCCTTCTACTCCTATCATCCCTTACCCACTAATTGATTCATCCCAGCCCTCAAACCAAGCAAGTATTCCTCTCTAACCCAAAGGATACTGCCTCCAATAAAGCAGGTAGGATGATTGCAGAACTTCACATCTTCTTCTGCTCCTCCAAATCCAGTTCACCCAGACTATATCCAGATCTGTAGCAGAATGCCTGAAAGGATCTTCCTTTTCTACCTTACTTTGTCCCCAAATGGATCAGGAAAATCATCTCTTCCAGCATTCCTCCAATTTACCCCCCATTATCCTAGCCTCTAACACCAGCAGGAATTCCCTTGGAGCATGGAAAGCATGTAAGCTAACTGAAGACTTTCATCTCTTTCTTTACCTCCAAATCCAATTCTGCAGTCTCATCCCTGGCTCTTCAGCAGAGCAACCGCTGGCATCCCATGGACATCCATTCCAAAACACTCTCCAGCCACTCATTGCTTTATTACATATATGAACTCCAACAGGTGCTCCCTGCTAACCCTCAGGCCACACCTACCAGGTAAGCAGGTATGATGACTTTGGGTTGTCCCTCTCCTTCTTTTCCTCTACATCCATTTCCCCAGTCTTATTCCTAGCTTCATAGCTAGGGGTAACATCTTTTTTATTCTCTACTCCCATTCTAAGGAGAATGAATAAGCAGTTCCTGATGGAACACTCTGCTTTCTTCCCTTCCTTGAACACATTCAGATCCCTATCCTCCTACAATTCATAGTTGTCAGCTCCTAATACACAGAACCACATTTTAACTGGGATCCCACTGGCCACATGTATCAGTTCCACAGAAAATTTGCTACTAGGCAATGCAACCACCACACATTTCTAAAATACAGATAGAAAATAAAAACACTACAACAACAAAATGCAAAAACAACAACAAAGAAAAAACATTCAACAGATACCAGCACCTAGAATTATAATCTTCGCAGTCATAGATAGTCTCCAGTGTGAAAACACAATCAATAACAGCAAGGACAAAATGTCTTCACTATAGCCAAGAAGCCCTAACACAGCAGGCTCTGAATATTTCATCATAGCTGAAGCACAAGAAAATGATTTTTAAACAGCCTTTATGAATAATGATGGAAGTTCTTAAGGACTAAGTGAATAAATTCCTTAAAGAATCTAGGAAAACACACACAAGCACATGCACACACACAAACAGTGAAAGGAAATGGATAAATCTGCTCAAGACCCAAAAATAGAAATAGAATCAATAAAGAAAACCCAAACTGAGGGAATATTGAAAATGAAAAATTTAAAAGTTTGAACTGGAACTACAGAGGCAAGCTTTACAAACAGAATACAAGATATAAAAGAGAGAATATCATGCCTTGAAGACACAATAGAAAAAATTGATATATCAATTAAAGAAAATGTTAACTCTAAAAAATCCTGATACTGAGTAACCAAGGCATCTCGAACACTATGAAAAGACCAAATCTAAGAATAATAAAGGTAGCCAAATAATAATAAACTTAGAACAAGGTCCAGAAAATATTCTTATTTTCTAAAGAATTATAGAAGAAAGTTGTTCTAACGAGAGAAGTCAATGTCTGTAATTATAAAAGAAGCTTACAGAGCACCAAACTGTCTGGACCAGAAAAGAAGTCCTCTCAGAACATAATGCTCAAAACTTTAAATATACTGAACAAAGAAAGATTATTAAGAGATTCAAAGGATGAAGACCTTGAAAGTTATGAAGGCAAACCTATTAGAAATACAATGGATGAATGTGAAAACATCCAAAAGGGAGTGCAAATTTGTACAACCACTTTGGAAATCAATCTGGAGCTTTCTCAGAAAACTGAGAATAGCCATACCTCAAAACCCAGCTATACCACTCCTGGCATAGAACAGAAAGATGCTTCACCATGCAGTAAGAACTTTGCTCAACTAATTTCACAGCAGCTTAATTTGTAATAGCCAGAAACTGGAAGCAACCTAGATATCCTTCAACAAAAGAATGGATAAAGAAACTAGTACACTTACATTTACACAACAGAATACTACTTAGCCACTAAAAACAAGGAAATCATGAAATTGCAGGCAAATGGATAGAACTAGAAAAGATCATCCTGAGTGACATTACATATACCCAGGAAGACACACATGGCATATAGTCACTTATAAGTGGATTTTAGTCATATAGTACAGAATAGACATACTATAATGCATAAACCATAAGAAGATAACTCTGGTAGGTATCTTAAGTTTCATGTTGACCCACTAATTACGAGAGTTTGCTATATCTCTAACACGGACTATGTTGGCTGCTTTTGGTTCACTTTCCCCTGATGGGATTATCCTACCAGGCTACAGGGGAGAAAGACAAACTCAGTCCTCAAGTGAATAGTAGAGCTGAGGTGTCTGGGTAGGGGGACACCATATTACTCAGAATAGAGGTGAGGGGATGAGGAAGGTAGTGTGGGATTGGAAGGAGAGGGAAGGGCTTATGACTGAGATGTAAATTAAACTAATATATATAAAAAAAAAACACAGAAGGGCCTGGACAGAAGTATTTCAATTTTTAAGAGACCAGAGATGCCATCCGAGATTTCTATAAAATTTAGACAATATTCATCTATAAACCATTTCTTGATTAATTTTATTTCATTTTTATTAATTACAGTTTATTCACTTTGTGTCCCAGCTGTAGCCTCCCCACCATTCCCTACCCTTCCTGCCTCCCTTTTCTTCTCCTAAGCTCCTCCCCCAGTTCAATAATAGGGGAGGTCCTCCTCCAATTCCATCTGACGCTAGCCTATCAGGTCTCATCAGATAGGCTGTTCTCCACTCAGTTCAGTAGGAGGTGATCAAAGAGCCAGCCCATCTTAGGCATATATCCAAAAGATGTTCAAGTACACAACAAGGACATTTGCTCAACCATGTTCGTGGCTGCTTTATTTGTAATAGCCAGAACCTG